>SCDT01001289.1:0-25318 GCA_004143765.1 Drosophila melanica
AAAATACCGCAATTTTGTAAAATATCAATATTTACGAACGTGAACGAGTATAACGCAGTCGGTAACGCCCGACTGCAACGTTCTTACTTGTTTTTTTTTGTACGTGTATCCAAGTATTTCACTCAGACGACAGGTGATTGCGTGTAACATTGAGCAGAGTTTTTTTTTTCTGGTACAACATATATAATCCTATCAACTCGATTGGTCAATTCAATTGCGGCTACCATACTATATAGTTTTTTTGGGTTTGGTTTAGAGTGGTAAAGTTTTTAATTAAAATATTTTTAATTGCATGCCCAAAATATGACCCACAAGTTTTACTACCCAGTCCTTTTCGAGCTTTCCTGCCATTTGTAAACCGTTTTTTGATGTCACGTTATTTGATTTTAATAGTTTTAATATAGTTTTAAAAATACCAATGCACAAATTGGTATAAAATCGGTATTAGGCCATGTCAACACTTTTTCGAAAATTCGAAATTTTTAAGAGTTTATTTTATTTGGTTTTGTCCAGTTTTTAACTTGTTTTAAATATAATTGTGCTGTTTGAAATTTGGTCAATCGACTCTGAATTAATGTCAATTTAATTGAATTCAGAATTGTTGTTGAAAAAGTTTAAATTTTTAAAATTATATAATTTTAATTTTTAAATTTATTGCTTTGCATTAATTTTTACATAAATATTTCAACTTTTTTTTTATTTTGTCATATACATGACTCGCCAAAAATAACTGTAATATTTTCTTATTTAAAGATCTTTACAAATCTGGAGCAATTTTACAGTGGCATCTATATACAGACAGCGCTTGCCAATTATCGAGCGGTGTTACTGAAAGTCCCTTGTAATCCCTTAAGAGGTTTACTTTCGAAATCGCAATCTATGGCATTTCGCAAAAAAAAAAAAAACAAAAAAAAAATAAATAAATAACCCGCTTCTTTTTGTCAACCCAACCCCCCGCCCCCTCTTTACCGACAAACTGCAACCTATTTGGCACAAAATTGAGTGCAGAATATTGGGAGCATGTTTGTGGCCCAGTCGCAGCTGACTGACGACAACGTTGACGTCGACTTTGACGCCGACGTTGGCAATTCTGAAGCACTTGAACGTGCGCCAAATTAAAACACCGCAAAATGTCAAGTGGCGCGAGTTGTTGTAGACAGAGCGTCGGCTTTTTGGGTGTAAAGAAGTGCTGGAGGTTGTTTGGAGGGGCGGTAAAGGGCTGAAGGGGTTATTTTTTTATATTTTTTTATTTTGGTTTGAGTTGGTGGCGACTTTGGCAATGCGACGCATTTATTTTAATGAGCATTAAATGATGTGGCAAGCCGCCGATGCCAGGCGAACCATCAGCTGCAATATGCCACGCCCCCCGCGCGCTTATGCCGCACATTTACGACTTAATGATGCCAATCGACAACTATGCACAAAAGTATGCAACACATTTTTGCAACATGCCTCCACGCAACAAACCACAGCCCCGAACAAGCCTTTCGGGCAAATCAGAATTGCTACGTGGGGTGGGGCTGGCTGGGGGGACGGGGTTTTGTCGCAGCTAAATTTCATGACATTGCTGTAAATTTATGGGCCACACACAAAAATCTTTTGTGCATTCGCTTTGTCGAACAACCACACACACACACACACACAGATAGACACAGCCAATCGTTTGTACAGCATCCGGTGGCACATCCGCTTGTGGGTGGCAAGGGGGAGGGGGTGATGCACGGTGTGCGTGTGCGTTTGTGGAGGGGAAATTGAAACGAATGTTTTAGAGATATTTATTTGCATATTTGCATAATTTCTCGGTTGCATTTTTTATGCGGCTTTCTATTATTCATACGCAGCGACAACCATGGCCTATCCCAGTACACTGGCATTCTTGATAAATCCACCACCCACTTCTATTAACTATTCCTCGCTGTTGGTCGCTTTGGTCGCCCATGTTACAACATTTTATGTTGCTTATGTCAGCTACATGATCTATAAAATGATTTCTTATCATTGGTTTATGGATACCGGGGACAAATGTTGTATTTGCTTCAGAAACTAGCTGAAATTTGCAAGAGTAATCTACATCAAAAGAAATCTCTATTAATAACCGTACGGTATATGGTCTCAACAAAACAGTTACCCATGTTGGCTTAAATTCAACTAGGCTTTATCTATCTATTTATCTATCTATCTATCTATCAGAATAAGTAAACTTCACCCGAAATAAACATCTAATTAGAAAATCTTGTTGATAATCATCAATATATAATATATATTTGATTTCAAGATTATATAAACATTTTAATCGAAAATTAAATTAAAGCCCCGTATTTAGACTCGAACCGTGTTGCTGCTTTTTAAAATTTTAGTTGGAACCTTGTTATACTGTGAACCCATTGAGAATGGTTGCAATTCGTGCTGTTATTATCACTTATTTCTTCTCCGTCTACTCATAAAAAAAATATGTAATTATTATTGCTGTTATTATCACTTATTTCTTCTCCGTCTACTCATAAAAAAAATATGTCAAAATTAAATGCTATTCATAAAAAAATATTTGTTATATTGCAGAGTATTTTTAGTTTTCATATTGCAATGATGCAACTGTCATTAAAATGGGTCAAGTTTGATATTTTCCATTTCCTAAATACATGCAGACCACATATTCACATGCACACACACACACACACACCCACACACACATTTTTGGAAATATATACACGGAACAGGCACTTTAGTCAATTAGCAGGGCAAATGTTTTGTTTTCATTGCTTTCTGCTTCTTCTACATAAAATTTGTTGCTGTTGTTTTTTTTTGTCATTTTCGTTGTTGTTGTTGTCAATGTGCAAAGCCTGACGCATTTTCAGCTTTATGCATGTATTTATGATTTTAAGCATGGCCACAAATTTATTTTTATGTTTTATGCACATATTTGCAATTTTGGTGTTTCTAGACAATTTCCGGCAATTTTGATATAATTTTGAATACCCTTTCAAAGGGCATGCCGATTTTACAATTTGAGCTCAGCTCTTTGTAGAAAAATGCACAAAATTCAATTGATTTTTTAATTTGCAATTGTTTTTTTTAAAGGTGGTATCAGCTTCTTCAGATCTGATCGAAACAAAATTAAATTAATTAATAAAATACTCGAATTGAGTAATACAAGAATTGATTGCGAATCATATAAAATTAAAAGGGTATTAAAGTTCTGCCACTTAGTTTTGTTTGTTAATATTTTTTGGGTTGTTTTGTTGTTTGTTTTGACTTTTACATTTTTGGGCCATAAATAAAAAATTAAATCGACCATTGAAAATAATGTGAAAATGTTTATTTAAATCGTGTGGGCCACTGAAAAGGCAATAAACACTGCGCTACAATTTCAACTCAATAGATTTCTCTTATCTGCTTTTTATTATCATTTGCTGTCATTGTCAATGCTGCTGTTTACTTTTGTTTTGCCCACACAGTCACTGACAAATTTGGGTAAATGTGCAAATTTTTCTAGGTGTGACGAGGGATACAGCTAGATAAGAAAAATATATGCAGAGTTGGGTTGATTTTCAGAAAATGCTTTTCAGAGGGTAGTTTACAGCGAACAATTTTGTAACAAAATCGTATAAATGTCAAGATTTACACTTTGAACATCATTTCAATTTTTATTTAATTATTTGAATTATTGTCATTAAAATTGAATATATTTGAATTCATTTTTAAAATTTAAATAGATTTTTAAGTTGAGTATGTCAAATGCACATTGTACAACCAACCGAGGTATGAAGCAAGATCTGAGTTTATTAAACCGGAGAATGATTCGAGGTTTGAACCGAAAGGCGAGGCATTGATGGAACCAAGAATTTGTTGTCCTTTTTTTAAGATAAGATTTATATTTGTTACATTTTTAAAGTCAAGCATTTTGTTTGATTACAAATGACTCGTCTAAAGATTAAGTTATTTATTTCATTTATTATTTATAATTTTATTATTCGCATCACCAAGTTTAAGCTGCTTAAAAAAGAGAGTATTACGATTTGCGAATTCGATTTTAAAGTTTTCCCTGTTTTACCGTTAAATTTTCGATAATTTTCAGTAAAATGAATTGCCATTTGTACACACACAGGTACACACGTGTGTGGGTGTGCCTGGATAATTTATGCATTTATTAGCAAAGCTGAATAACAAAACCGTCAGGCGCTCACAACTCCATTAAATACACATGGGCAGGGGGGAGGGTCAGACAGAGAGGTTGAGTAAAACAAAAAGAGAGAGAGAGAGAGAGAGCTGCATATGTTGAAGGTAGTTTAAGCCGTTGCAGGCATCAATTTGTGTCCAATTACTTGTAGCTGCCCGAAGGCTCAAAATTACCACTAACAGCAACAATAATATTATTAGTATTAGCATTATTATTATTATTGCCATCTCAACTCGGTGAAGTTAACTAGCGCCCTAAGCTCAAACATTATTCAACCAGGCGGAAGCGTCGAGAAGGAAAGGGAGGAGAAGATGAAGACAGGGTACAAATAAAATTGCAACCAACACCGACAAGCTATCATTGAAAGCATTTGTCCCATTTCAATTTGGGGTGAAATTATAGTTTGGATTACTGTTTGCAACATTTTCATTTTCAACTTGGCCAATTTACTGCATATTAAATAATGTTTGCACCCTAATCGCCTTATCAGCGCATTTTGTACTGGCAATATGGCACTTTTGTTGATTTGTTATATGTGGAAACTTTGCAACACTGGATAGAACACACTTGCAACGTGCAGTTTAACGTTGAACGCATCAATTTGAAGTACAGTTGCGTCTCAATTGTTGAAAGCAAAAGCTTTTTGCAGAGAATTCCAATTGAACTCAATATGCTGGCAAGCAATAATTCCGTTACTGTTCAAATAAACGTCATTTTAAACATAAAATTCTGTGAATATATGTGTCCCCTTTATACTATTAAAGGCTTTTGAAAGGAAGCATATTTTGGAGCAAGCGATAGTAAACAGAACTGACCCCATAAATATGTAGTTGATCCGAGACTTGTTTGTTTTGTTTTTTTTGTTAGCACAAAATATGTTTTACATTTAAAAAAAAAAAAGGTCGATACAGGTCGAAAATTGTATACATTTTAGCTATTGCTCTTGGGCCACTTGGCACTTAAAAGGAGTTAACGACTTAGCCAGACGTACTTAAAATTATAAACTGACCTAAGCTTAACGCTTAAGCTTCGAAAAGCTTTGCTTCACTCAAGTTAAAAAGTAAAGCAAAGCCAAGTAGGACTAAGACTAAGATTTAAGCTGATATATTAAATGGCAAATTGAGAGGACTTTAATAAAATTAAAATCAACTAAACTCGGCTAAAGACAAAACGTTTTAATAACATTTTTCATAGTTAACTTCTGAGAATCACCCAAAACATAACCTGTTGTAATATGGATAATTTATTCTACAGAGACTGAACCAATTTAATGTATAGCTTGAATTTGAACCCATTTAGCGTAATTTAATATTATAGTATATTATATATGCAAATACAAGCAACAAATGCTAAAATTCCCTTTTATGCTGTTAAATTAGAAATGTGATCATGTGTGTGTGTGTGTGTTTTGCACATGCAACACGTAGTGCGAATTTCAAATCATCCAATGAATAACTAATTAAACTTGCAATTAAAGTGGGTTGCCAATTAATTAACGTTACCGAAACAAAACTCGTAAACAATTACAACAGGCGACAGTTGCAGATATAAAAACGTGCGTATTGATGAATTTAACAGTGAAAAATAGTTTTATAATTCGAGGCTTTATTATCTTCACATTTTTATTTTTTATATTTATTTAATTTGAGTCTGACAGCATGGGAAATAAAATATATATACATATGACATGTAAATTGTTTAATGGCAACCTCATATTAAAAATCTGCTACACTTAACAGCTGTGAACTCTGTCATAAATTTGTTTATGTTTTAAATGAACTGCATCTAATTGTTAGCTTTTTATTTTACTATAGCAGAGATTAATTAAAATTATCTCTGTAAACGTATAATATTTCTGAAGAAACATTGAACGTATTAAATTTACCGTACGATCACATTTTATCAATTTTATTGTTATTGTTTTGTTGTTTAAGACAAAAATTATCTGTTTGTTCAATTGAACAAACATTTATAAACATTTTTCAGGCAACTATATCCTTTTTTTGCCAAAAAAAAAGCTCAAAACTTTTTCTTAAATTATTTCCATCCATAAATGTGGCCCAGTCTCTGTTTATATTTGTACCCATAATATTTACGAAAAAGGTATAAAAGAATTGTAGATGTGAATGCGGGAGAATATCAGAGGTATCTTAGAAAGTCAATTTTTGAAACTTTAACTATATTTTTTAAGGTCCACTATAAAACGGATTACGTTTGTAATAAAACTCGCATTATTTTCTTTTTGTTGAAGTAATTCGTTTAACATTATGGCACTTGATAGCTCCGTACAGGGTATCTGCTGGGCGAGCACTAGAACCTATTTCTTCGCCTTGCTACCAATATGCATATCGTTGGCTTAATAAATAATAAAGTCCAGAACTTTTTGATCGAGTGCGGTCGACTGGTCTATAAACCAAATGCTGTTTACCATATTTGTTGGCTTTTTGCTGCCAGTGTTGGTTAAGGTCTTTGGCTAAGTCAGAAGCGCTCGCTGTGGCTTTTACCTATCTGCATTTTTCCTACTATATTTTTGCTACTAAAAACAACAATAACAACAGCAACAACAGCAAATGTTATGAATATTAAGCACCTTTTGACTTTTGTGCATAGATATATAAGGCGTTGGTGTGGGCGTGGCATTTGCTGGCATGTTCATATTTTGTAGCTCTTAAGGAAGCCCCATGTTTCGAAACGGGCAGCGTTGCAGATGGAGGAGGGCGTACTTTGGTGTACTTTCACATCATGGCACATTACCATTCATGAAATGCAAAATCATAGCAAAAGTATACACGCACACACACACACACACACACACGTACTCGTACACTCATTTATAAATACAAAGTGCTGCCACACACAGGCACATTTTGTGGCAAAGAGAGGGAAGTAGCGATAGAAAGAGAGCGCAATCATAAAGTGCTTCTTTTTGCTTCAATGGTTTTTAGGCTCAACATATTAATGTGTGTTTGGGTGTGCGTGTGTGTTTATTAGAAGCTCATCTTGCTGATTGCCGGCTGCGTCGTGTGCGAGTGTGTGTGTGTCTATGTGTGTGTGGATTGATAGTCATGTGAAAGGCAGAAGTTAGCTATCAAAAGATATTCAAGTCTCGCACTAACGAATATTCATGCCCTGTGCGAAAAAAAAGGTTACTTTTAGGGTATGCTGAACAAAAGCAGCTATTAGACCAAAAAAAAATTTATTGATTAAATTGAAAATTTTAAAACCTTGCGAAAATAAATGAATCCAATCAAGGCAATAAAATAAATAAAAAAAAATAGAAACAAAAATACTAAAAATTGGATATATTTTTTTAAAATTAGTTAGTATGATAATGAACACTTTTTAAGTATATTTCCTCGTTTTCGTTTCTAGCTTTAAGCTTTTTATATATACATATAATAACGCATATTTTTATGCTCGTGTCCATATATTTGAGTTGTGGTCGTTAGTTTTTCAACCAGTTCTCGCCTGGGTGAGCGTGTTTTCTACGTTTTAATTAAGTTGATTTTTTGGAGAGCTTTGAACTTAAAATACACTTGTTTCTATGCAAATGTTTTTGGTTTTTGCGGACCAAAAAAAAATTGGGGAAGAAAATTAGTTTTTGTATGAAAAACTTGTACATTTTTATCATCAAAGCCAAAGATTTCAGCAGAATTGAGGAACGTTTTTTTTTTTGAATTATTTCTTATATACAAAATACACTTTAATCAATGCAAATCCCCATAGACATTATTCGCCTCTATTTCTGTTCACTGGTATCAGTAAAGGGCTTTACCGTTACACCGCACAACACCCACACACACACACACACTCCCACACACAGCCACCCACTGTGTAAAGATATTTTCAAGTTTGGTTCGGTTCGTTTCAATTTCAGTTCTAATTATGTATGCATGCGTATTAGGTAGGCGAACAGTGGCAAAAGTTTTGTTGCTAAAACTGGTGTAGCCACCAATCGACCCGCTCCCCGCTCCATTACCCGTACAGCAACCAATCCCCCCCTCTCCAACTCCGGCTTGGTTGATTCTGTTAATTAGCGTGGCGCTGCAAATGGCTGCCGCATTGGCCAACTTTGCAGATAATGAAAATCGAGTCGTTCGCTCGTTTCGTTTTGTTTCGTTTCGTTTCTAGCGTTCCTTTCCCTTTTGTTTCGTTTCATTCTCGTCGTTTGCCAAAGTTGCGAAAAACTTTCATCAAAGGTTACAATTTGTGCTACGGGCTTTTCTGTTTTGACATAGCAATAGGTTAAGTGCGCTGTGGTTAGGGAACGAAACGAAGCAGCCATCTTTTTACTTGGCGCTGCCCTATCAATGGCACCTGATTATTTAACTATGTGGCATTTGGCCCAGCGGCCGTTGTTTGCCCCAACTGCGACTTTGCACTGTAACAACCTGCCAGGAACTTGACTTTCTATTGTTGCTTTTAATTCCTATTTTCCAAGTATTGCTTACCTACTTAGCTTTTCTTGAAGAGTTTTACGTTTTACGTCTCATAAAGCCAGCAACAATAAATTAATCTCCAGTTGAAGTCGATTGTATTAATTATAATGGGAATTATAAATACGAGTGCAAAAGTAGAGTTTTTGGTTAATGAGATGGTCAATGAACTCAGTTAACAAGACTCAACTTAAAATCTGGATTCAATCCTACATTAATTTGGGCATATACATTTTATTTTGCTGAAGCTTAAAGCTAATTTAAAAGTTGAGTTGTTAGCATTTTTAAAAGGCTAAACAAATGAATATTAACATAAACTATTCAATCTAATATACATTAATTTATTTTTAATCTCACTTTTATTCCTTCTTTCTATTTCTTTTTTCTTTAGCTCTCTCTTTCCCTGTCCTATGCTACCATTGCCTTATTGTACCTCTCCGTTTCTGTTGCATCTCCATCTTTTTCTTAACCTCCTCCAGAATATTCTCGCTCTCTTTCTCTATGATTATGGATCTACTGGGTTCTCTTCACTTCTCTCTTTTTGTCCTGTTTTTCTTAAGTTCTAATTTGGTTTGTCGCTCAGCTGTTTGTTCTATCTTCCTTCTTTCTAGTTACTTTTCTCTCTATCAGTGTCCGTCCATCTTTCTATTTCTCTTTTTCTGCTCCACTCTTTGCACTTTATTCTGATCTTCCTTGTGGTTGCATTTAGTTTAATTAAGTTCGTTTATTTAGTATCTCTGATAAAACAGCCTACTCTCTCTCTCTCTCTCTCTCCCTCTCTCTCTCTCACGTCACACACACATTCTCTTCCTCTGACATACTCGTCTCTCATTCACTCTCAGGTAGCTTAATGGACATTTGGCCTCTTTGGTCTTCCTACTGCCTGAGTAAACATCCGCAAGCCGTTGATTTCCGTTTCGCAACTGCCGCCTGCTTTGTCCACGTCTCTTACTGGGGCCATAAGTTGATGTCTATTGTGTGTGTGTGTGTGTTTGTATATGTAGGGGGTCGCAAGTGCAGCAAGTGGAGCGTATAAGTAAATGGCGCGCCCGAAAATAAATACGAGGCAGCAAAACGAAGCCGCCAGGCAAAAGGCCAGAACCAGAACCAGGACCAGGACTTGGCCCAGAGTCAACCAGTCAGTCACCTACTAAGGCAGACTTCTGGGCAGCCACCAAGTTACTCACTGCCAGGTGCTGGTGTGTGTATGTGTGTGTATGTGTGTGTGTGTGTGGCAGGTAAAATGAATAACAACAAGCCAGCGTCGAGTCAGTGGAAAGGCCACATGGCAATAAAGTGAAATGCCCGCCTTGTGCCACTTAATTTGTTTAAAGTCCCTCCCATTTTGCAAAAGTCTCGAGCAGAGGCTTAAAGAGTTTTGCAGCAACACTTTGACTCCGCTTCCTTCGCTGGTGGTGGCAAACAATGTGGCTGACAGCCAAAGAAATAACTCAGCTGCCGTGCACGTGCATGCAAAACTTGTCCGATAACAAGTCGATAAATATGGCCACAAACTCTGAAGGGCAAATTTGAAGTGAAATAAGTTAATTTGTGGCTGTGTAGCTTTGAGACAGTTTTGGCAACTTAGGAAAAGCGTTCTACACGCTGCCCGACAGTTGTTGTTTAAGCTAGTCCGATCAACATCGATAAATATCGGTACAACTTACAAAATTAGACGTTATCTCAAGCTTAGAATCCAATAAGAATTTGCCAATTCAATTAATATAGAAATCCAAATTTATATGTTAAATCGATGGTGGTCGTCACAATCTCTATATAAAAACAACCTTAAGACCTATTCCAAAATTGTGTTCAAAAAATCATGCCAAAATTGGAAGAAAAATAATTGACATGTAAAGCTCTCAGATCCATAGCTCACACCTTTCAATCTCATATTACTTTGTCAAAACTGACTGATGGCATTTTCTTTGTGGATTGTCATCTAGATTGATGCTTAATTTAAAATATATGCATTATTGTAAATAATTTTTTGTCATTCATAAGATAGAAACAATTGTTTTACACTTTCATACATATATTATATATCTGCATAAATGTTTATGCCCCTCTACAAATTGTCTTACTCATTGAGGAAATAAATCTCAGCACGGGGTGCTTAAAAAGATTTGCAAGCCGATTGGAGACCCAGTTCGTTCAAATAATAACTTACCAACAGTTTGTCCAGCTGGTTTAATTGCACTGCCATAATTTACCATATTTAATTTCCGAACATTTTAAGCAAGCTGTGAACCCACAATTTCCGTCTCCCCAAGTTGCTCTCTCACTCCTCTTATATCGAGCGGCTGCCGGATCTGCATCTGCTTTAGCTCTGAAATAATGATTGATGGTACTTGCGCTGCTTTACCAGGTGGGCTGTTTTGCTAGACAATAATTTTTCATGTCAAGCATCTGCCATTTAAATATTTATAAGCTGTCCCAAAGCCCTCCATTCTTCAACGGCCGCCTTTGCTCCGCAAAATCTGCCAAATGCGATAAGCTTATAAAAAAAGGGAATAATAAAAAAAAAAAAAAACCAAACAAAAATGAAATTGCGACAAATTTCTTATGGTGCAAATCGGGCGCGTAAATGCGCTAAATCAACAACACGGAAGGAAGCAGAGCAGACTGGGAGTAAGGCTGGAGGGTGATGTGGTGGGGTATAAAAAAAAAAGAGGAAATCCAATCGCCTGCTGCCTTTGCACTTATTCAATCAAAATCAAAATAAATAAACAAAAATGGTGAAGCAGGGCGACTTAAAACAAAGCTACCTATGCGGAGGGGCTTGAGGCGGTTCGTGGGGCTGTAAGGGGGAGTGGATGGGGGGAGGGGTGGTATGAGAAGTTGGTAGCTATCCCTCCTCCTCCCATCAATTGTCATGCGTCGCATTAGCGGCGGCGCTTTTGATGTTGCCAACCGACCGTCGGACCCCGCAGCTCAATTGAAAAGCAAATACTATGTGAAAACAAATTGCGACTACTCTACATAGAAACCTTTAACTATATGTATATAATCCCCTCATCGCCTTTACCCTCCCTCTCTCTACACATTGTGTTCGCTATTTTCCCATCTGATTTTATTTGCAATCAAAGTGCACTGCCCTCCCTCCCTTTTCCCCATGCGTTGCCATAAAATTTACTCATCTTGCAGCTGCTTTATGACCTCAACCCATTCTGCGCCCATTCCAATTCCCGATTCCTATTCCGATTGCCTCTTGGAATTGTTTATTCCCATGCACATCAAATAACACATGCAATTCAATGGATTTGTATTAGCTGCGATTGCACTACAGCAGCTGATTCTGTTTTACATAATCGTGCATATATATATATATATATACATATATGAAAATCGGTTTAGTTTTGACAAATTCATGGTTGTTTGAAATATGACCCTACGAGTCAGAGAGTTTTACATGTCCGAATTTTTCTCAATTTTCGCATGATTTTTGCCCCCCTTAAAAATCAGCGTCTATGTTGTTTTTCATACTATTTGTGGCCAGAAAAATCGATTGAAAGTGCAAGCTGGCAATTTTAAATTAAATTTTTTTTTTCGAAAATAAGTAAGGGTAAAAGGGGTAAAAGCTTTTTTTTCTCAAAACAAAAAAAAAAAATCAAAAAAAATTTTTTTTTCAAAAATGCATTGATTTTAAAAGTAGAATTAATGTTAATGAAAAATCATGACCAAAATGCCATCAAACATGAAAATCGGTTCAGTTTTTAAGAATTCATGGTTGTTTGAAATATGACCCTACGGGTCCAAGAGTTTACATGTCCGAATTTTTCTCAATTTTCGCATGATTTTTGACAAAAAATTCGACCCCCTCAAAATCAGCGTTTATGTTGTTTTTTATACTATTTGTGGCCAGCAAAATTGATTAAAGCTGCAAACTGGCAATTTTGAATAAAAAAAAAAAATTGTTTTTCAAAATGAAGTAAGGGTGGGTATGCTTGGTATATGCTGGTATGGTGGTATATGCTTTTTTAAAAAAAAAATAAAAAAAATTTTTTTTTCAAAAATGCATCGATTTTAAATGTAGAATTAATGTTAATGAAAAATCATTACCAGAATGCCATCAAAAATGAAAATCGGTTCGGGTTTGACACACTTTGGGCATATAATGGTATAAAGAAAAAAACTTGTTGAGCGATAACGCGTCTATAACTAACTAGATTCTGTGCTTAAAAAATGTTGTGCTTAAAAATTTCGAAATTTTATTTATCAACCAGTTTATCTTGTTGTTTTTCGCATATGCCCTGGTCGCAACTAAACTGATGTTTACAAGCTATACAAGTTTTTAGTGTCATTTAATGCACCTTTATGTTTGGCATAGGGTATAAATCAGTCGGATATGTTATTGGTTCAAACATTTCTAGATTGACAGGCTAAGAATATAAAATGCTCTTGGGCTCGCTCAATTTTACATAATTGAAAGACATTAGTGCGTATCAATATTGAGTTTCAGCTTGGTCAGCAACCCGCACGGGGTATGTAAGTGGGGGGCCTTCTTGGGTATTTGAGGAAAATGCGATTAGGCTGCCATCAGTTTAATGAACCCAAGCAGAAGGTATTTTTTTTTTTCGGTTGGGCAGACGTTGCTGCCAAGTCCCGAAGTTGGGCTGTGTGTTTTTGGACACGCACTTATTTCATCATTGTGCCTGACATGCTTGCTCAATGTCGTTGCTGTTATTGTTATTGTTGCTGCTATTGCTGTTGCTGCTGTTACTGCTGTTGCTGATGCTGATGCTGCTGCTGGCTGGGCTCTCAGCCTTCATCAATCATACGCAACGTTGACACGTGTTCGAAAGCGTAAAGAAAACTACGAGTCGATGGAAACCCCAACAAATTTACGCTCCACAACTTTTCGTTTAGTGTCATAACTGGGCTTTAATGAAGCGAGTCTGTTGCCTACTCCACTGCTGTCAATGCTGTTGTTGTTGTTGTTGTTGTATTTCTCTTATTTTTTGGGTCAAATCTGAAGTTGCATTTGGCCAGAAGGTTCAACTGCAGCTTTGCAGTTGCAGTTGCTGCTGCAGTAGCTGCTGCTGCTGCTGCTGCTGTTGTCGTTGGCAACCATCGCAACAATTACAAAACTTCTAAGCCGAGTTGCATCCGATTACGCGTTGAATGAAAAACCGGGGCCGTGCGGCGTGAGGCAGCGATAGTTGCAAACAATGGTGGCGCGACGCGACGGGGTTGCGACAACATCCATAAAGTATGACATAAACAAAAAACAATAAAAAAAAAAAATAAAAAGGAGATGCGTGCAAAGTTTTATTTAACTGAGGCTCAGAGCAACCGCATCTACACTCAAAGAAAAGTAAAGTTTTTAAGAGTTAAGATAAACAGAATATGTATATATACTCAGTGTAGCTAAAACTTTCAAAAAAATATATATACGTATGCAATTTGCTTCTAATACTTTTGTAAATAAAGCTCAATGAAGCATTGCTCAAATGCATTTTTGAGCATTCAAAAAAGAACCTTTCGATTAACAAAGCAACAAAAGAAAGCATTTTTAGCAAATGCTTACAGGAAAACAAACAAGCCGCAAGAGCTTAACAAGGAACAAATACGCCACTTGGGATTAACCAATATTAGCCAAACATTAATGAATGAATTAAACATAAAACCGAACATCACAGGAGTGCATTAAAACCATCGCAAGTGAACACACACAGAAACACCGAGGAAACACGAAAAGTTTATTTTAATTAACTGGCACAATGAGTATTACAAGTACAATATGCGCACGTTAATTAGAACCACTTGGTTCCGAAAATAAAATAAAATAAAATATATATCGACATGCATCGTAATTACACAATAAGCGATCAGGGTTTTATATGTATTATATGTATTAATTTAAAAACTCTTTGATGTCTATAAAAATAACTAAATACTTTTAGAAAGAATACAAGATTGAAAATTGTAAACATTGCTGAAAATGTTGCAGAAGAAGCAATGATAAAAATTACTACTGTTAACAGTGCCTAACAATGTTAACAAACACGAAGGTTTGCAACTGGTAGAAGAAGGGCAAATATCGCAAGCGAATAAATCGCAATGCAATTGTGGGTAAATGCGATGTATTTGCGATGTTTGCACGCTTTGCGTAGTCGCCGCGAACTATGCAACACAATGAAATCAGCCAGGCGAAAGCGGAAAATGAAAGTGTGTGAGAGAGTATCGCGAGTATCTAAGAGCACTTGGTCTCAAGTTGGATTGCAGTGTGCTTGTGCCAGATAATCGAGTGCGGAAGAGGAAGAGCCAAGCATATAGATTCACCGACTTTGACTGCCAATTATTTCGCTGAGTGCAACTTCAGATGGGGCTTGCTCAGCTGATGGGCTGTGATGGGCTTGGCCTTCCAAGTCGCTGGGTCCGACCGTGTCGTATTTTGTACAAAGTTAATATTTACATGCCACGAACGCAAAGGAGGCCCCGTAACTGTGCACAACACCGTGTTGGTGGGGCTGTTAAAGAGGGGTGCGGAAGTGGAGAGCCAACCAAACAGCCTAGCAACAAATTCTTGTCATTTGCAGCTGCTTTTAAGCGCACAACATGAACAACAAGAACAACACAATGCACAACAGGACGATGCTCAGCATAAAGATGGTTACCAGGGTTGTCATGGCATAGGTTGGCTGTGGCCGAGGGGGAAGTGGGTGGACGGTTGAGTACGACAGTTGAGCGTCAAGTTTGTTGGCTAGAAATGAGAACTTCAAGTTCATAAAAGCGCAACTAATGTGCATAAGATACTTTTGATATATATGTATGTATATATATACCCGCACTTTGTACTTTGTGTATATCCCCCATCCCATTTTCGTGTACCGCAACAGCGTTACAGTTGGCATTTTATTTGCCGTTTCCTTAACGCGCGCTTCCCTTTCATATTTTCGTAAACAAACATAAACGTAAAACTTTGCCTTTTCTTTTTCGCATTTTCCGGAATCCCCATCGCCTACACCCCTCTCCTAGCGCCTTGTGAATTTCTTCTGTCTCCTGCCGCTGATTGGTGTCATCTTTTGCGTGCCCTTATTTTATTGTGTGCTCTGCTACAAATTTGGTTCACGTTTTTTTCTTTCGTATTTTGTTTTCTTTTGGCGCTTTGTTTTTCTTCCTAATACTTTCTATACCCTGTTGCGGATCTTATGGCGGTATGGAATAGGGGTATGTTAGACAAAAATCGCATCTGGCTATTTTAGACCTACCTCTGCATTCTATAGTAATGTGTGAATAATGTGTAATTAGTTAAATAATAATAATAATTCCAATTATAAAAATTATAGGTAATTAAATTTTTGTTTACTCCCTCGCGTTCTTGTAAATTGCCAGCGTACCGCACTCAAGTAATGAGTTGGTAATCATTCATTACGAAGAAGGTAAACAGTTTGGAATCTGAGGCACTTTTAACCTTTCAGAAAGCATTCCTAATTTTCTTGCGAAATCTTTAAAGAAAAGAAGACGACATCATTGATTCTCGATACTGTTTTGTAGGTGAGAACACTATTAACGAACACATCTGTGCACATCTTTTATATATCCTCTCCGCAAGGGTATATTATTTTCGGTTCCTTCTCCATTTTTGCTTTACTTTTTTCTGACTTATTTTTGTTTTGCTGTCATTTGTGCAGCAACTTCCAATGAAGCAAAATAGAAGCCAAAACGGGGCAAATAAGTTTCTCGAAATCACACACAGAAAAAAAAAACTTTTCACATTGACATGTTTTGGCTGAGCAGAGAGCTCAGTAAGAGACCTCCCTCTCCCTCTCCCTCTACCTCCCCTCCCCCTGTCCCCCTTTCTTATCAGTCGATCCACCCCCCCCTTTCTTAGCCGCAACCCAACTGCGCTGAGCTCAGTTACTCTGGCAGCCCCATCGTCAATTTACGCACCCTACGTCCATTTTGTTTGCCATATTTATGCCATTTATCTGTTCTCTCATTGTTGCCTCCGGTTTCGATTCCGTATTCCTCGCGTCCCCTAAAACTGGCATTATTGTGGCATTGTTGTAATGCATTTGACGCTGGCAAAAGTTTCTTGTTTATATTCGTTTATTGTTTATAAATGGCTGATAAGTGATGCCCGGCTGGTGCCCCACAGCAACTGCCAATCGACTTGGGACAGATTGAAGACCCGCAAAGATTGAGAGATTGAAAGAGTGCAAAGAGACGGAGATGGTGGGGGAGGGTGGGTGATAGAAACAAGAGCGCAATACCAGGTGCTTGTCAAACAGTTATGACTTCGTTCTGTCTATTCCCATTGAACTCCGCTTGCAATGCTCAAATGGATACTCGTAATCCGTGAAATCGATAAACAGCCACATAAATATTGAGGCTGAGGCAGTCAACTAACTTTTCGAAAACTTTTTTGCACTTTTATACACAGACACAGACAGAGAAACATATATATGTATATGTATATATAAATAAAGACCGAATGCAATTTATTGTACATTCCGCATTGAGTAAAGCCTTAATTTATGATAGCAGCCAATGGCATTTCTTTTGAGAGTTTTTTTTTATTTTGTCGAGGTCTTTCAATTTTTAATTTTAATAACTTTACATGAGTTGGTAGCAGATGCAGGTTTTAAATCTGAACTGGAATTTAACAACGTTCAGTGTACATACAGTAATATAAAGCTTAAATGGCATATTTTAAATTTTAATAAAAAGTCCTTCAAATTATTTACAGCAGTTTTTTTTTAACACTTTTCAGTTATTTAACTTTTCAACTATTTTGTAAAAAAACCTTTTCTTTTTTTTTTTATGTAAAAATAATGTTTGAAAATAAATGCTTTGCTTTTCAGTATTCATTAACTCAGCTGCAGCTACAGATTTATTTCTAACATTTTTAAAAATTTAAAAAAAACACTAACTCACAAAAATAATAAAAATTTCTTTTGAATTATATAAAAACTGCTTCTAAAACAAATTTTCGGTATAATAATCGCAATATCAATTTGTCACGTTGTTCAAATTGCTTATTCATGAATTGATACTTTACTTAAATAATAATAAAGATAATAGTAATATAGAACAGAAACTATATAGAAATCTACGTTGTTAAAATCCAAATCAAATCACCCTCCACTTTACTAAGTTGTTATTGCTTTATGATTTGGGCAAATCTTAATTTTAACTCGATTAATTTTTTGGACCGCAACAGTTAAAAATACTTCGTGCTGCGCATTTGAGTGCAGCGAATTTTGTCTGCATTTTTGTTGTAGACAAATTCATTTAGCAACAGAGCAGACCGCTTAGTGGCCACGCCCACTTCTGTTGCCGGCCATCATTTACAGTTGGCGGGCGAAACGCATTCAGGGCACGAATCCATTTATAGCACCGCACCCCCATGCACCCCACCGCACCACAGCGCACCACAGCTCACCCCACCGCAGGCAGCTCGGCATTATCTACATTTTTATGCGAAAACTTTTTGCCAAGTGTAGTGAAGTGCAAAAGCAAAAGGCATTAGCGCAACGCCGCCGCCAGCCGCACCGCCCGAAACCGCCAAGAGCCGCCCACCGCACCGCTCGCATTCCATTCCATTCCATTCCATTTCAATCCAAGCGCCTACCAACAGTTCGTTGGCAAGTTTTTCATCAAACGCGGGGCGATCTCGAGCACATGCCACGCCCATCCACCCACTGGTCGAGTGGTGGCATCACCGCAATGTTTAGCTAATTTAACTATGTCGCCGAGTTGCTGCCAAACAGCAAACTAATGACACTTGGCAACCCTGAAAGCTGCATTGACAACACACAGAAAAATTAATTTCGCAACATGAGCTCTACGGCGTCGCCGCAGGGGATGGAACCGGATGGGGCTAAGGTGGCTTTTTGGGGACAGGAAAAGGTCAGCCAACTTTTAATAAACAAAATTAGCCAAAAGCTGCCGAAGCGTTGGCCAAATAAAAAGCAAGATAAACGCAGAGGGTCACTTACTTTTCCACAGCTCTTCGTTTTGTTTTTTTTTTTTTCTTTTTCCTCGTTTTTTTTTTTCTTGTTGGGTGGATTTCAAGTCTGTTGAGCCAGCTACTCGATGGCTTAGGGCTTTTAGGGGGGTGCCGAACGGAGTGAAGCGGCAAGTCGGACAGCTATCACTATCGCCGCCCCTCTTAACCATTTTGTTGTACTTACGACAAAGTTTTTTGGGCACTGGGCCAAGGCCTTGACTTTGCGAACGTATGAAAGCGGGTATTCGTTGCGCCCCAAAAATAAGTGCGGCCACCAAAATCTGAAAAGCACAGCCATCAAATTGAGTTGTGAACTTATCTGAACTTGCTGCCAGATAATAACCCATTATAGCTGATAATAGAGCTAAGAATTTTTTTTATGAACCTGGCATTTTTAGCATGAAGACTCCGTTTGTGCTGCAAATTGTTTAAGAAGTGATCGGTGTAGAGAAGTCAAATTAAATGTCACTTTACTTCACTTAACTATGATATTTATTTCGGTTTTCTATGTTATTTGATAGTAACTCTCAAGTTTCAAGCTTCACTTTTAACAATTATTATGCTTCCATTGCCTTTACACTATTTCATAGTGTTACTTTACTTGCTTTTTTCAGTTGGCTTCTCGTTGTTCTTTTTGGATAATGTTTTATTATGCGATTTGCTCCTTTGCTTTTCACTATTTGCTTATCACGTTGCTTCTCTCCCTTTTTTTTGTCTACTCTTCGCTTCCAGGTTACATTCTTCACTTTCTTTCTTACTTCTTTCTTTGCAACTCACCTGACTTTTGAATTTGCTTCTCGCTTTGCTTCTTAGTTCGCACCTCTCGTTTTTCTTAACTTGGCAGAAAATAAAGGTTTCCCCTGCTTTTTGCTTAGCTTCTCATTTTTGTTTTTGCTTTCGGTCAGCTTTTTGCCTTGCTGCGCTTCTTCCTTTGCTTATCTATTACATTAACGTTTTGATTTGAATCTATTTCGAAACTTTCCACACACATAAGTATTTCATTCGGATTTGTTTTGCTTGTTTTTTTTTTTTTTGGAGAACGCGTCCCAAACCCCAAAAGTAATCAGTGCGGTAGTCATTTGGGGTCCAATTGGGGTGGACCTGTTCGTAATGTTGACCAACTGTCGTTGAGCGCAGATAAAACATTGCGCGTCACGTGTTAAGCTCGTAAATAAAATGCAAGTACACATACACACACACCCACACACACACACAGACAGACATGTTATACAGCTAATTAAAATACAGTGAAAGAAAAAATGACAGCACTTTAGCGGCAGCCGTTTAATGTGAGCAAAATTTGCATTTTGCTGTTAATCACGATTATGCATAATTAATTCGAATTATGCGTAAACACAAATTAATAGACAAAATATGCATATTGCAGCAATTAGTTTGAAGTGTGAACTGTGTGGGTGTAAAATACTTGCCCTGCGCCATCTCTTACACACACACACGAGCACACACGCATGTCATGCTTGTCCTGAGGTCTTAATAGTTGAGCCCTGAACCATAAACCGCAAACTGATAACCTCATTTCATCTTTAAAGCTCCCCCAACAACAACAACAACAACAAGAACAACAACAATGAATGGAGTTATTGTGAAATATGAAACAAGTCCCAACAAATCCTCGAACAATGGACAGACACAGCCATGAGCAACGCACACACTTACACACACACACACACACACACAACCGGACAGGACGTGTTGAAGCAAAAAGGATTCAACGCTCTACTTGCAATTTCCGTTGGCCGTTTGCACAAATAAAATATATATAAAAACATACATATATATATATATAAAATAAATCTTTGTTTAAATACCCAAAGAATGTTGGCAAATATTTTGAGCACACACTCGCACACCCACTTCACATGTGTGTCTGCATTGGCTCTTAAGGGTCGCTATCATCGCTTCTCGTTGCGAGCTTTGTGCGAAATAAAAGGCATACCCCACCATAAATAATATTCAACAGCGCTCAAATCCGCTTTAAAACGAGACGGCTCCATAATCAAAAACTCCGCCCGAGCGACCCACAACACGCCCGTTTAGAGCTCGGATAGCGCCTGGTCAATGGTCAAAGGCATCGCATATCGGCTATAAACATTAACCCAACACACAAAAGCAACATAAATGGCAGCCGGGCATCCTCGTTGAGTCCTTGAGCTCCTGGGCCCTTCAGCTGCCGCCACTAGTTCAAGTGCAAACGTGTTGAGGCATGACCGACTACACGCTGCCCTGTATTTATTTTAACAGTAGAAGGGCTTCTAACACATTAAATTAACTTAAAAAACATTAAATCAATATTTCAAATATTATTTATTTATTTAATATATTTATTTAAATACCTATAGAAACAATTCGAGATTCTATAAAGTTCTTAGCCTAAAATAAAAAAAAAACCTTACGTATGAAATATATATATTANTATATATTAATGTAAATATATTTTATTTATTTATTGTATTTGTTTTCGGGTTCGTCCACCTGTCTGAGATTTAAAAGTCAGAATATGTGTTTATTGCTATCTGCTTCAGATAAAGTATTCAGATCAAATCGATAACATGACGTTACAATTGCAAATCGATGAAATGTGAATATTTGATAACATCAATTAAATTTTGTCTCATTAAAAACTAGTGTGTCGATAATCGTCAATTTTTAAACTTCTTTTTTATAATTATTACACACAGGCTAGTGTTTATTACACTGAATTGGTTGTCGGTTAGAGCCAACTGCAACGTTTTCGATTTTCTATTATGAATATTTAATAATTGAAATTATCATACATTTTATATGAAATAAAATAAGCTACTTGATTGCATTATAAATTGTGCAAATTGCTTTTATTTGTCGTTTAAACTTGTTTGTAACATAAATAAAAAAATTAAATATAAAAATATTGTAAGCAATGTAAGACAGCTACATTGCCAATTTAACAGTCTTATTTTTAACTCAAATATTTACAAAGCTGCCAGCATAATTTTGCGCTTAAAGCTGAACAGTTGAATCGATTAAATATAATTTCACTTAGCATGCGGATTTGGCGATATGTATGTGATGATCTGATAAAATATATGAAAATGTTTAAAATTTAAATACACGTTGAGGTTTGTCAGCTGTGTGTGTGTGTGTCTGCGTGTGTGCGAGTGTGTGTATGGTGTGACAGTCTATCTGCTGCGAGTTACGCCCTAATAACCTACAAAATAGTTGGCTCAGACACAAAACAGCTCCTACTGTATGTGTATACATACGTTTGTGTGTGTGTTGTCTCTGTTTGATTGTGTGTGTGTGCGCGCCAGCCCCTTTTCGGGCCACATAACTTGAACTATGCAAAAACAAAATAGCAAAATGAATAAGGGAAAGAAGCAACAGCAACAAAAATAGAAAGCAAAAAAAAAATGCAGAGTCCAACAGCAAACAAAAAGCAGAGCTTGACTGACAGCAGCAGGCAGCAACTGCGACTGCGGCAGAGAATTAAAAAGGAAGCAAGCAAAAAAAAAGATATATATGTATATATATACAGTACAGAATACATTGAGGGGAGGATGGAGGGGCGCCTGCTAAACCGTTGCAGACAAAACTAATCGCAGTTTCCTTGTGCATTTCGCCATTTTTGCTTGGCATTTCGCATATCCGTTTTAGTTTTGCATTTTGCCGCCGCAAAGGAAAGAGATGCGAATACGAGTACGAATACCAGTAGGTATCGATGCCAACAATGGAATCAGCATCAAAGCATCGGCCGTGCACAATGTTTGCACAATTCGTAAAGCTGTTTGGCAACAGACCAAAAAATGTGTCCCAGCTACGAAGCGTCGGCATTTTGCAGCCAGAAATCTCGCCATTAAAATTCCAAATACAATGAAAGCCATAAAATTTTTTTCTTCAGAATTTGCCATATCCTAGACTTAAAAGGCAAATCAGCTTTGTCTGTCTGTCTACCCAATCTTAATGGTAAGAGAAGCTATTTTCTAAAGAAAATTTGAAATCTTGTCAAAATTTGCAAAATTAAATTAGGTAGAAATTTCACAAAGTTAAAATAAAATAAATAAAAAATTGACTTTCTATTATTCAATTTGAATTTTTACATAAAAAATAATCAAAAACAAAACAAAACAAGGTATTCTTTCAAATTAAAATGTGTACATTTGCCGATCCGTGCTAATCTTTTTCATAACTGTCTCTTTTTGTTTCTGTTGCGAAACACGAACAATTCCCCAAACTAGTTTCACGCAATTAATCTCCTTCATTCGATTCCGATCTGATTGCTCTTTCGCATTGCTCGCATTAGGGAAAGTATCTCACATCAGTCTCATGACGTCGAGCCAGCTGTGATTTTGACAGCGATGCGTTAAGAGCTTTGCCAGCTCCATTTAATACAAATTTGTTTGGTAATTTTCGCTCAAGCTGCTACGTGCAAGCTGACCCACATCTGTTGGCTGCTACCAATATGGAAATTCGAAAAAATAAATAACCGTAGATGACTTCATTTGCTGAATTCTCTATGCAAAAAATCGCGTGCTAGCTGCAGTAATTGAAAATGCTGTCAAGTAAACGGCAATTGGCGCTGTCAAGTGTCGGAAATACAGAGACATGTGCGCAAAGTGATCAAAAGAGAGTGAGAAAATACAAAAAATAGATAGGTTTTTATAAAAATCAAACAGTTGTTTTACCAACGAAGAAAAAATCGGAATAAAATCTTTAGAAAGAGTTGAAGAAATCACCAAAAAAAAATTGATGCTAGTAATTGAATGAATTGAATCCCAGTAAAGAAAATAAACAACCGAACTATAAAGAAACTATAATGGATTTTATATACTAAATATAATAAATATATACCTAATTGAAATTGTATTAATTTTGTATGCACCTCTTTTGCCTTAAACAGATCTTTATAGATCTGAGATACCCCACGCAACGATCTGAAAGTGGGCGGAGGCAAATGTAAAAATTAAAATTATTGTTATGATTGTAGTTTGACCTGACACATGCCCAGAAGTACATACTCCCACATACATATACAAATATCTACAAATATATATGCTTATATATATACACATTGGCCTGAGCCCTAAAGTTAATATTTAGTTTCAAGGCAAACCATTTGACTGCCAGGCCAACCAAGTGGGTCAAAGGCATTACTGCGAGACACTGCAACGCTTGCAAAGTGCCAAAGCCGTCAGAGGGATGGGGAGAGCTGAAAACGGAAAGAGGAAATTGTGACTAGTCGAAAGTGTGCAAAATTGTTACAAAAAAGTCATAAAAAGTCAAGGGATTTATATTTTGCGAAACCGTCTCGAGAATAAACCAACTGAACATAATAACAAGTGGGTAAATATAAACTAGAAAACGATGCTTATGTAAGTTAAAGAATAAATCGTATTATTTTATTATCTACCCACAATAGCCCTAAATGAACTAGTCCAAATGTTTGATTGTGTTTTGGTTAAGAAACAATTATATCAAAGAATAAAGAATATATTTACACTCTATTGTCTATTTAATTTGAAGTTAAAACAATATCTCTCGTATTAATGCAGTCTCTAAGGTTAGGCAAGATACATTTTATCGATGTACTTAAAAAAAAAAACAAACCATTTTATTGACGCGAAAAAATTGGCTGTGTTCTAGATTTGGCGAACTTTTTGAGTATTTGGCTTAGTTCTCTCAATCTTAATTAGCTTTTTTTAGTGCAATTTTCCGCCCGAGTGTTTTGTTTTTGCTAATATAAATTATTAGAATATATTATTAGATTAAAATTCACATCAGTCAGATTGTCAAGAATTTGTTACAGTTTAGTTTTCTAACTAGCGTAATGAACAGTTATAACAGTTACAAATATAAACAGATTATATAGAAAATATATTGCATTACGGTCAGTTTCACATTGCATTTGCGACAACAATTTGATGTACTAATTTGCGGACCGAGCTAAAGCTGCACCAGCTCATTGTAAATGAAATTAAAAGTTTTTCATTATGTTTTATTTCGTTTTATTTAATTTTTTTATTTGTTGAATAACTCGAATTTTACACATTCAGAGACCGAACTCAAACCCACACTTCCCTGTCAGCTAACCCGTCGCCTTTCAAAGCCAATTCCAACTTCAACTTCAGTTTGCGAGTTGAAAACTTTGTGCCGACTTTTCACCTGTGTGTCTGTGTGTGTGTGTGGGTGTGTATGTGTGTGGGAGTGTGTCTGTGTGTGTTTGCCAGCGGCAGTTTAGATTTGCATTTGGGAATGTGTTTCTAAGCGCTTGTCTGCATCTCTCTCACACTCTCCTCAATTTTAACTCCCCTTTCACACACACTCTCTCTTTCCCTTTCTTTTCTATTTCTATGTGTGTTTATGTGCTGTAAATCGCACACAAATACGTATAATAAAATTGCCTTTTGGAAATTAGTTGCGCTTTGCTCACATTATATGCTGATGCCCTGTACCGGCATTTTATCCAGTTTGCCCCCATACTGGCCCTTGCCTCGCCCTCGCCTTCACCCCTTTTGCTGGCCGCTTTGTTCAAGTTAGAGATGAACGCATTTTTTCGACTTAACTCTTAACAACATTTACGAAAAGTTTTTACATTTCGAAAAATGTAGGCAAGCCAGGTAGCCATATATATATATATATATATATGTATACAATTTGTTATGTCCTGTCAAAAAAGGGAATGCTTTCTGTATCCGAAAAAAAACCAATTTAATATATACATATAATATATTCTGTATTAAATTATAATATATT
>SCDT01001290.1:0-20984 GCA_004143765.1 Drosophila melanica
ATCAACTGCCGAGAGTTTGTGTGTATGTGTTAATTTCTGGGTTCAGGGTATCTTCTAGTCGGGCGGTCCCGACTAGAGCAGTCTCACTTGTTTCAATTCAGTTTGTTGTATTTTAAAATCGAAAGTAGGCCAAAGTTTTTAAATGATTTTCAATTTTGTTGTGAACAGTTGAGAAAACCACCAACGCAAAATTTGAAGTAATTAGATAATTAAGTAATTAATTAGAATATACACTGTTTATTTAGGATTTGTGACGATGTCGGTCCCTGATGCCGGCGCCCAACAATGTGCGATCTTTGCGCTGGCGGGTCTGACGGGATTTGTGTTCGGCGCTTATTTCCAGCAGGAGTGCTCTATTCGTCAATTGTTCGGGTTAATCAGAAGGGACCCGTATGTGTTTCATTATCGCCGAAAGCTGTATCCATTGGTAAGTATATAGCAGCGAGGGGACAAGCCAGCTACTGCCTTCTGTCCAGCTGTCCATTTTTAGGACAGATCATGAAACGAGGCTGTGGAATCGTACGCCGTGTTTATCGGGCAGAATACGCGACTGTCTGATTTCAACATTGTTTGATATTATTGGCGGTATACTACTTGACAAGACGCCAGCGCCATGTTCAACGGATTTGCTGGATTTGGTCAAGTATGGCCTGCCTAGTACGGAGAATTTGTATGTGCACAAGGACTACGTAGTATCGCAGGACCTGAGCACCAACTCTCCCAAATGGATGTGCGAGCATCTGAAGGGCAACTACAAGAAGTTGACTACCGACACAGAAGGCGACGCACTGCACCTCCGCTACAATGATGTCTATGTGCTGAGTAGCGGTGCCACGCGTACTTGCAAGGCCTTCAAGCGGAAGATTTGGCGCAAACTGGAACAGCACGTGTCCCAAATGGCAGAGAAATTTGGATCAGTGTACGTGTATACTGGGCCCATGTACTTGCCGTCTTGTCGGCCCGAAGAGGATTGGACGTTAGAATATCAAATTGTTGATTGGATCCCGTTACCCATGCCGTCCCACTATTTTAAGGTGCTAATAATTGACCCAGAGCAGCCGGACCATACACCCTACATGGAGGGGTATATAATAGATAATAAAAACGGCACCATAAGCAGCAGCAGCGAATTGAGCGATTATCTTTGCGATATTGCCGAGATAGAACGACATACCGGCCTTCGATTTTTTGAGGGCGTTCAATCTACTGTGCGGTTCGACAAGAACAAATACAAGTTTGACACTCAATCGAACAGGTTTCGAAATCTAAGCGAGTCGTTACACTCCCTTCGTGACCCTTCCAATCCGAATTTAATATAATAAATAAAAAGCGCACTTAAATTTCCGTGGAAATTTTAAAACATAACAGTCACTGTAAATGTGCTGCAATAACGTACACTGTTAATGTTAAAACAGCTGTATATATTGTTGATTTCGATACATGAGACAACAAGCAATCGATATAACTAATTTTCTGGAGCAATTAGATATTTTTACCTTTTTATATAAATTATCATTCCAATATTGCATCATTGCTTGTCAAATAATTTTTAAAATTGGTTGTATTTTTGTTATTTAAAACTAGTTTCACGATATAAAATATCGCTTAGCATATCGAAAGCAAGTTTCAGCGGCTTATAGTTATCGATGTATCCTAAAGGCGACAACTTTACGTGGCAAACTGTCAAATGCAACCAATAAGTAGCAGCAGAAAAAAAATCGAATTAGCGAACTGACGTGGAAGTTCGTTTTTGTGTAAAGTTTGTGTTAAAAACTGCCGTTACCTGTGCGCTCCGCCCAGCAAAACCTGCAAAAAATTAAATAACAGCCGCGTAGCCAACGCATTGAAACCTGGAACCGTTTGAGTTCGTGGAAACGGGAACGCGAACTTTGAGCTGCAATTTAATTGTTGTGTGTGAAAGTTGTGGCTACGTTTTTATGTGCTCAGTTTGAGACATAAAGCTATGAATCCGAATATGTATGGCCCACCGCCTACGCAATTCCAGGCGCAGTATGCGGCGCCACCACCCGGAAGTGTAACTCGGGCACCGACGGGCTGGCCACCGCAACAACAACAACAGCAGCAGCCAGTGCAACAGCAACAACAACTGCAGCCACAGCAGCAGCCGCAGCCACAACAACAACTGCAGCCACAGCAGCAGCCGCAGCCCCAACAACAACTGCAGCCGCAGCCACAACAACAACAATATGGCGCTGCAGTGACGTCCGCACAACAGCCCTATGTGAATGGCAACTATCAGCAGGTGAGTTGGAGCTTCGCAGCCCGAGTAGATTAAAAGGGTAAAATGGTGTTGTGTAAATCTATGTACCAGGTAATAGGAGACGTCTTCCAAACGCATATAGTATATCCTTGATCAGCATTACTAGCTGAGCTACTATAAAAGGTCGATACTTGACGTTTAGTTTTTTTAAGTTTATTTTAAATTATCGATAACACTGCCTTTTTAAATCGATAAATATCGGTTTTTGAACCTACAGTCTTGCGCTCGATTTGCACATACTTATTGGTGCTATTATTATGTCCCGAGAGTTTTATAATGGTCATTCGATTAATTCAGAACTTATTCAGTAATGTTAAGTAATCCTCAGCTTTTAGCGTTTCTTTGTGTGTGCGTGTTTATATATAAAGAAACCTCAAAGCTAGGCTTTTACTTTTGTTAAAAAAGCTTTTAGCAATAACAGAGAACAACAGCGCTTCAAGAAAGTCAAACTCTGGTGAAAACGCTCGCTGGTTTGGTCTAAAAACGAGAATTTATGCCCTAACCAAATGTTGTCACGCAATGTGAATCGCCGTATCGCCACAACCAACTCTAAAGAGGTCAGCTGGTATTTCATAAGGGAAGCTGGCTGATAAGCGGTTGTACATAATTAAATTGCTTTAGCATGTACTCATGAAGAACTCGATCTGTTTCTGTCTCCCCTGCTCTTCTTCGGGCTGCACAGTTGACCACGTCGATGAGCGGCCTAAGCGTGAGCGGCAATCCCCTGAAGCCCATGCCCACAGCTGGAGTGGCTGGAACAGCTGCACCGCCGGCGCCGTACAACCAATTCACTTCGAACGCGCCGCCGACAAGCTCAAGCTCGAACTTCAATAACATCAATAACAATGCGTACGCTGCCGCCTACGCAAATGGCTCAACAGGTGCGTCTCCGGCTCCGCCGGCCGTGTCTGGAGCAGCACCAGCACCAACAGCAGTAGGGCCACCACCGCCTTCGCTATACCCAGCCACATCAGCGGCTCCCAATGCACCTCAACAAAACGTGCCGAGCGGCATTAACCAGATGACACTCAACAGCGCCAATTTGGCGGGTATGCCGCATATGCCGCCACCAAAATCGGCGACACCAGGACAACAGTTGCCGCCAGCATCCACAGCCGCTGCGCATCCGCCACAGGCCACAGCGCAGCCAGCTCCAGGTGCTTATGCACGACCAGCTCAACCGCTGCAGCCACCGGGTGGCGGTGCTGCACCAGCCGCATACCCGCAGCCCAACATGCCGCCCCAACCAGCTGCAGCTGGTGGCCCAACTGGTGCTCCATATGGCATACCACCGCCTGGCAGTTTTCCAGGCGCCTACGCCGGCCAACCAGCTCCGGCTGCGGCTCCAGTTCCGGTTGCATTCCCAGGCGCGCCTCCGCTGCCAGGGCAGCAGCCAGCTCCACCGCAGGTGCAACAGTATGGGGCAGCACCGCCGCCAGCGCAACCGTATGGGGCAGCACCGCCGCCAGCGCAACCGTATGGTGCAGCTCCGCCGCCAGCGCACGGCTTTCCGCCACAGCCAGGACAACAGCTGCAGCAGCCTTCGATGCCGGGCTATCCGGCTCAACCGATGCCCGGTTATCCACCACAGCCTGGACAGCAGCCGCAGCAACCGATGCCCGGCTATCCGCCCCAGCCTGGCAACTATCCGGGCCAACCGGGCGTCCCCGGTCGTCCTGGTTACAATGTGAGTACTTGTAGGCGTTGAATAAGTTCTATTCTTATCATGGGTTATTTAACACCACAATTTCGTACTCTTTGCAGCAACCGCCCATGCCTGGTGCTGGCAGCATGTATCAACAGGCACCGCCGCGTCGCCTGGATCCCGACCAGATGCCAAATCCCATACAGGTGATGATTGAAAACCAGCAATCGGCCGGCGGTCCGTTTGTGACCAATCAGCCGGGTCTTTTACCGCCACTGGTGACCACCAAGTTTGTGGTTCACGATCAGGGCAACTCGTCGCCGCGCTTCATACGCTCCTCGCTCTACTGTATACCCAATACGGGCGATCTGCTGAAGACGACGGCACTGCCTCTAACATTGAACATTTCGCCACTGGCGCGTATTGGCCAGGGCGAAATGGAGCCGCCGATAGTCAACTTTGGCGATATGGGGCCCATACGCTGCAATCGCTGCAAGGCCTACATGTCGCCCAATATGCAGTTTGTCGATGCGGGTCGTCGCTTTCAGTGCCTTTTGTGCAAGGTGACAACAGAAGGTTAGTCTGCAAAACATAGATAGAGACGAAGATCATTAAAATAATTGCCTCCTCACTATCCGCAGTGCATCCCGACTACTATCAGCACCTGGATCACACCGGACAGCGTGTGGATAAGCACGAACGACCGGAACTGCTACTGGGCACATACGAATTTCTCGCTACCAAGGATTATTGTCGTGTAGGTGCCAGAGCTCTGCTTACTCTCAGATCCTGTTTTGAAATAGTCATTTTATTCTGTAGAACAATGTGACGCCGGAGGTGCCAGCATTCATCTTCATCATTGACGTCTCGTATAATACAATCAAGTCCGGCCTGGTGCATTTGCTTTGCTCGCAGATAAAGCACATACTCAAGCATTTGCCGGTGGATCAGGGCCAGGACAAGTCGAAAGTGCGCGTCGGCTTTATAACCTACAACAGCACCGTGCACTTCTACAACATTAAGAGCAGCTTGGCACAGCCCCAGATGATGGTTGTGGGCGATGTACAGGAGATGTTTATGCCGCTGCTCGACGGCTTCCTCTGCCATCCGGAGGAGTCGGCGGCGGTGATAGATGCGCTCATGGAAGAGATACCGCGCATGTTTGTGGACACCAAGGAGACGGAAACTATACTCTATCCAGCCATACAGGCTGGTCTCGAGGCGCTCAAGGCGTCCAATGCCTCTGGCAAACTGTTGGTATTCAACTCAACACTGCCTATCGCCGAAGCGCCCGGCAAGCTCAAGAATCGCGATGATCGCAAACTGCTTGGAACTGATAAGGAAAAGACGGTGCTGACGCCGCAATCGACTGCGTATAACCAGCTTGGACAGGAGTGCGTTCAGCAGGGCTGCTCCGTTGATCTATTTGTGTTCAACAATGCGTACATTGACATCGCCACCATTGGCCAAGTGTCGCGGTTAACGGGCGGCGAGGTCTACAAGTACACCTACTTCCAGGCCGAACTAGATGGCAAACGTCTTATCGAGGATATCATTAAGAATGTATCGCGTCCAATTGCATTTGATGCGGTGATGCGCGTTCGCACCTCGGCGGGCGTTAGGCCCACAGAGTTCTTCGGCCACTTCTACATGTCCAACACCACTGACGTAGAGTTGGCCAGCATTGGTAAGTTGGCCCAGCACACGAGTCTGTTTGGCTGAGTGAATGTACCAATCTCAATTTTTTTTCTTTTGACAGATGCCACCAAGTCGGTTAGCATTGAGATCAAGCACGATGATAAACTGCCGCCGGAGGAGAACGTCTATATTCAGGTGGCGCTGCTATACACATCGTGCAGTGGTCAGCGGCGGTTGCGCATATTGAATCTGGCGCTGCGCGTGACTGTAACCATAGCGGATGTGTTCAAGACCTGCGACTTGGACGCCATAATGCTGTTCTTTGCAAAGCAGGCGTGCTTCAAGCTGATGGAACACTCGCCCAAGCAGGTCAAGGATAACCTCATACAGCGATCAGCTCAGATTTTAGCCTGCTATCGCAAGCATTGCACATCGCCAACATCAGCTGGCCAGCTGATCCTGCCCGAGTGCCTGAAGCTATTGCCACTGTACGCATCCTGTTTGCTTAAGAACGATGCTATCTCTGGTGGATCCGATATGACACTAGACGATCGCTCCTATGTCATACAATTTGTGCTGGCAATGGATCTGAATATGTCTGTCAACTATTTATATCCACGCTTCATTCCGATACACAACGTGGAGACCGATGACACATCGCTGCCTACGCCAGTGCGCTGCTCACACGAAAAGATCACCGAGGACGGCGCCTACATACTGGAGAACGGTGTCCATCTTTTCATCTGGCTGGGCCAGTCCCTGTCGCCCTCATTTGTGCAGTCCCTCTTCGGTGTCCAGTGCACGCAGCAGGTGAATGCCGAACGTTTCGCTGTTACGGCTGATACGCCGCTGGCACGTCGCATTACCGACATTATTGAACAGATAATGAAGGAGCGCACGCGCTACATGCGGGTAAGTTTCCTTAATTATGTGAATGCGTCCGAAATATTTTGTCTGACTCACAATGATTGCAGGTCACTTGTGTGCGGCAGAACGATAAGCTGGAGAGCGTGTTCCGTCACTTTCTTATTGAGGATCGTGGCACAGATGGGTCGGCTAGTTATGTCGATTTCCTGTGCCACATGCACAAGGAGATCAAGGACCTGTTAAGTTAGCACGTAGGCAACTCGTACAAATTGCCGGCAGCTAATAGCTATGCGACTGAGGAGCGCTGGTCCAGGAGCTACTCACAGAATCGGGCACGCATGCGCCGCCTCTCGCTGAGCAGCCGTCGGTTTAAATGAGCGCGCGTTGGCATATTTATAGTATAAATGGCAGACAAAACATCAATTATACATACATACATAAATATAGGGATATTTAGCTGCGATTTCATTTCGAGCGTTACAAATTTTCCATTCGTTTTTATTAACTTTTCGCATTTTGCATGTTTTCTCTTCTGTCCTCTTTTGAGTATTTCGATGTGCTTATTTATGTGTGTTTTCCTGCGCTTAGAACATTTGTTAAACAAGCAACTGCAAATAGACAAATTATTTTTTTCTGTTTTTTTAATTACTATTCAAATTTCGTGAATATTTTTAATTAAATTAAAAATGTCAGCCCACAGCTACATGAGAAATTCCCCTAGTTAAAAACGAAACCATGAATTAAGCCACAGGCGTTGAAGATTGTGAACACTGCATAGATGGCAAAAATAAAATATATCTATCAGCACATCCATTTATGGTATATATACACATATATATAAAAAAGTTTCTAGAACCTAACTTGTAATAAAGAAAACGGAAAGATTCGCAAAAACATTTTTATGCGTTTACTTCTATGCAATATTTCGTTATCCGCTTTAAATGTACTTTGTGTATAGTAATTGATCAACAACATGATTATCTATTAATATCTATAAATGTTTATGAGAATTATCATAATTTTACTTGGTATATGCGAACCCCTTTGCCCTACCCCAAAAAACATCTACAAAAAGATTGATTGAAAATTAAATAAAAATCTATATAAAAAACAAACTTGTCGTTTTTATGCAAAATATCTTGTTTATAAAGTTGAAAACTTTAAACTGGATAACATTTGTTTTGGAACTCATCGAACTGTGGATCCACTGGATAAAACATTGTGACCCAATTTTAAATTTTAATTTAAATTTTTTTATATTTCCAGCAATTATCATACAATATTTGCATAACATCATTAATCAAAAATTTTTAAACTTGAATTTCAAGTGTCTTCAATGATCAATGATGAATTTCGTAATTAAAATAGTTGGTGACTTTAAAACTTTTTTAAAAATACTAATTTGATAAAGAAATAAAACATTGTTTCAATAGAAGGTATGTGTATATATATGTATATATATATTGTATTGTATTTATTAGGCCTTTAAATATCTAGAATTATTATTATTTGACGTGCACACTTTACATTTACATAAATTTGTAGATTGTTTTTTTTTTATTTATTTCGTTTTGTATGTTTAGAAAAGTTTTCGATTTCAATGTTCCCGAAATTTATAACAATTAAATAAACACTTCCTAACATGCCTCCCTATCTCTCTGCGTCTGCGAGTGTGTTTTTTTTTGTGTATTGCTGAATTGTTTATTCAAACTTATAAATGGTTTTTAATTTAAATTGAATGGGAACATAGTTGGCAGACAGTGCGCACAGATAATAGAATTCACAGATAAGTATATATGATTGCATCAAAACTTGCGGTTCGATTCTTACAATTAGTGTTAAGTTTATATAATTACATAAAAAACCTGTCGCAGCTCGAAATAAAATAGTTTTTTCTTTGTTGTTTGCAGTTTATAACATATTATTTATATAATGTTTAGACAACGAAGAATCTGATGTAATTTTGATTAATTGTTTTATTCGTATGCCGAAATTGCTGTAAATTACACGGAACACAATTTATGGAATAATACGGCATATAATTGTTATTAAAATTCAACTATTATCTATCATTTCGTTTATATAAATTAATTGCGAAATGAAATAAAAACGAAATAAAACGAATGATTTTTCTTTTGACATTAGGTTGGCATACAGAAAATTGATATACATACATATCATATATTTCTATAGCCTGCGCCTGTCGTGCACTGTCATTTTGAAATTAACTGAAGGAAATCCGATTCGTGGGCGAGTCACAATCGCCCATTTTCGGTTGAAAAACAAGCAGCCAGCGTTCTCAGCGTGTGTATGTGTTTAATGTGTGTGCGGGTGTGGTGTGTGTTTTCTGTGTGTGCTGTTGACTGTGGTGGTAGCTGGATTTAGGGAGGGGTACAGAGTTGGACTATCGCCCTACTTCGTAAACGCCATAAACACAGCCCAAAGAATTTCATTCGCATTCGGCTTGGCCGCTTCCGTTTCAAAGTCGAGATCGAGCAGTTCGCGTACTCGCTTCATGGCCACCTCATAGTCGTCATCGTTGAGTGGCGCAAATGCATTCTCGATGACGTCACTGGCATGCGCCAAAAATATAAGCGCAAGCATTCGCTTGTCCATTCGTTGCGGATCGTTCACCCACTTGGAAAGTACCGAATCCTGAATCTGTGAAAGAAAACAACAAAAATTTAGCTTTTATATAAAAACACCGTATTTTGAATTATGCCCCACTCACCTTCTTGACCAGACGGCACTTAACCACATTGTCACTAAGCGGATGTGTCGTCATGTCAAAGAGCAGAAAGTTTTGCTTTTCCGTGGTGAGCACACCCTTCTCCACGAGGTTCTTGGCCAAACGCTCGCGCACATTTTTAAGCTGGTAACGCAACTTCAATGGATTCCAAGTTTCGCCTGCAACAACAATCGAAATTCAGCAAACAGTTTGTATGTAGGCCAGGCCGCACACGCCAAAACACACACCGCTCAGATATTCAATCCAACTTTGCACCGTCTCTGGCGGATCTGTTTCCTTAATGTGTTTCAGCGCTTCATCCAACAGAACATCGCCGGTTTGCTGGTCCGATTTCAATATCAGTTTTCTGGAACAGTCATAGGTTAGATTATGCTATAATGGAATACTTAATGGCCTGTGCCAGAATAGACACCTTGTACACAAGCCACGTCGTCGCATGCCCGATTTCTCGATCATCACACGTCCGCGCAGGCCCAGTTCGATGAGGATGCAACCGCGCAAGCCGCTTGATATGCAATCATTCCAAAACGATGTGTAGCCCTGGGCAGAAGTAAAAATATATAAAATATAGTATATACAATTTAATTTAATTACAAGTAGTTAATAACTCATTTGGATAAGTAATAATAAATGTTTGAATTTTGATCAACAACTACGATCCGGGTTTAAATCCCAGGCTAGTGTCTGGTATCGTGGTATTTGGTCTTGCCTAGTAGCCACAGTAAAATATCTTATAGACTATATTCTTGAGGCATTCCATTATTGGGATTAAAATGTTAAATTCTACCGAAATTAAAGCACACTATTTTAAAAGACAAAATGGTTTGGTTTAGGATTAAAATAAATATTTTTATAAATGAATTTAACTCCTGTAATAATTATAATTATCTAATTTTGAAATATTTGTCGACAAATAGCAACAGTTAAATGTATAAGTAGAATGTAGGGGCTGCGTTGTCAGGTACCTAAAATACACCAGACTCTGTTCAACTGTTCAAAGTTTGAACAGGTGAATTTGTTTCAAATAAACAAAAAATTGTATTACACGCGTCTCTCTCTAAAATTATTTCCATTTGATATGGATACATATGTAACTGAGTGAATCTCTTGAAGAGTATAGTGTTACGCACATGGATAATTTAATGTCTCGAGTGCTATACACGTATGTAGTTAGAAACCAATGTCTTCCCTCTTATCATGGGTGAAACATTTCATGTGAGTCAATTCACTAAATGACGTTTAGTGCGATAAGGTAGAACAGCAGTAGGAACTACGACTTCCTAAAAAATTAGCTAAATGAAAAGTAATTGCTGATAAGGAGAAGGCTATGCGAAAGCAGAAGACTGAGGAAACCGTTTCAGTGCTCAAGCAAAATGATCAAAGAAAAAAGCGAAAAACGACACGTTTAGATTCCCGTTTGTTTTGCGGGGGAGGGCGATGGCTTGTATCGCGAGTCTGCGGGCAAGACATATTCTCACAGAAACACACACACGGGTAAACAGAGAGATGATAAAGCACGAAGGCAAATAAAATGCCAGTGCACAAGTAGAGGCAAAATGAAAATTACTTGCACGCCCTACACGGGCACGTATGGCAAATGGAGCCATGATGGCATAGCCAGGCGGCTCCAGACAGTTGCGAGATTAATGAGTATTATGTTAATATGAAAATTGGGCAGAAACAGTCAACCAGCCAGTAGACGAAAGATCACCAATTTTACTTAGGCTTAAGGCAAAAGTCAAAGGTTTCCACTTTCCCCTAAAACATCTCAAAAAAAAGACAACTCCTTTAACATGAGGCTAACAAAAATGCGTTTCCTTTCACATAGTGACATCAACAAACGGCGATAAGCTTAAAGTGTGTTTATGATAGCAGGCACTCAACTCGTTTTTGATTGGCTATGTACAGAGCAAAACCGAAAATGGAAGAGTTAATTGCTCAACCAAAAAAAAAAGCAGACAGCAGGGTTAAGTTTTACTGGTGTTGTGAGCCACTCAATGCGGAATGAGAGAATGAGCGAGAAGAATAATAACGGAAGCTGCTTGCGTTTTGTAATATCCAAATGGAGTGCAGAGTCAAAGGTAAAGCTTAGAGCACGACGACATATTTACACTTGTGCACATCAAAACATTACAGCATAAACGATAATTGGTAAAATGTACTAAAATGTATGCAGTTCAGGTCATTTCTCACGCACTTCTTTATCCTTGAGGCCGAGCAGCAGCACCTCCTCCATGAGCGTTAGACGTGTCTCCTTCGAGTCGCCATCGTCAATGTTATCCTCGTGATCCCTGTTGCTGTCCTGCGCGTCCTGATTGTCGTCCGGTGTGTTCGCGTTCAAGCCCCCAGCACCGCCACCTTCGGCCCCATTCTCGCGTGGCTTGACAGCGCGCCTAACTAAGCCGTCGCTGCGATTCATTATTATGTTTATAATTCTTTGTCGTTTTTTGTGTGTGTGGCACAATTGTTCAGAACCAAACTGAGCTGCCACCTGCCTCCTCTTTGTTGCTTCGTGTGTTTGTGTGTAGTATGCGTGCGTATATTACTTTGTGTGTTTCTACTTTATTGCAAATGCTGCTGGCTTGTTGTTTTTTTTTTTGTGTTTTTGTCACACTTTTCCACTTCTTGTTTTTTGCACAAACTACGTCGTCTTCGTTGTTGCTTTTCTATGTTGTTTAAACTTTATAATTTATGTTAACAATTTTTTGCGAATTAGTTAAGAGCACATACTAAATATACAAATGTATATTTTTATATTCTTTTGTATCTATTTAAATACTTGCGCATAATGAGCTTTATAATATATTTTTTGTGTCTTTTCTGTTTCTTTGACGTGACATTTTTCGCCTAGTGTTGGGCAACGTCGCGCACGCTGAACTGAATCATAAGCCACGGATGAAGTACAAATTACACATTAGTTAATACTGCACTCATACCTCAGAGGCAATAATGCTAATAATGGGAATTTTTTGTAGGTCAACGTACACACTTATACTGCCCAAAATGCAGTTAATTCGACGTGTGTAGAGACGAACAGCTGTATTCGGGCTTTGGCCATTTAGCAGCACTACTGTGTTGCATCTCGTTGTGAATGACCAATTTTATGTGAATGCCAAAGAGTGTGTTCGTGGTACATAGAATTTTGTGTGTGCCGTTTATTTATATAAAAACGTAAAATTAATTTGTTGGAAATGTCCTATTTGGCCAGTTTTAATAATGAGAGCGCCAAGCAAATACTTATGGATATAATACGCACCGTGAATCAGCCAGAGAACTCCAAGAAACTCTCTGAAGCAAAAGCATCCGCTGGCAAGGAAATGATTCTTATGATGCAGCATGTTTTCCCTTTGGTAATGCAGCTGCAGCTGGAGGTAATCAAGGTGCACGGCTTTCCCGGCAATCGCGAGGGTCTCGTCCAGTTCTCGCAGCTTATACGCGAAATGGAGCGCGATGACATGGAAATAGCACGCCTGCGCAGCCAGATACGCGCGATATACTTGCCACCGATCGCCATAAACACAACCAACGATATACTCATTTGAGTATATAGCATTTACATATACTCTACACTATTGAGACTGTAATAGATTTAAGTAAACATTCATTTTTAAATTGTATTTTTTCCTTGTATTTGAGGGCTTGATATAAATCAGCTTAAGTAATATGTCATAGATATTTGAATTATATTCAAATCCAGTACATTTTCTACATTAACCGAATTCACAAAATATAATTTTATTTTGCCACCTATGTGGGGCATGTTTCAGCCTAAGTAACATGGCATATCTCTTAAATAAACAAGAAATAAAGAATTGTGCTGGTACAAAAAGTTTGAAAATAGTCAGTTTTGATCATATGCTTGATATGTTAACAATTAAACAGCCAATTTGCAGATGATAAATTAATGAAATATCTTCAATACCTAAACGTAAATAACTTACAGACTACGCACTTTTATAGTATATATACACGTCAAGTAGTGAGCTGCCTTTGTGTCTAATGAATCAAGAATACATACAATCATCATAAGGCCAGAGCTTAGCTTAAGGACTAACTTTGAGAATTAGGTGGCATAAATCCGCTCTAACGAGCAAAATCTCTCGGTGTGCCGTTTTTGTCCGGCACATTACAATTTTGTACGTCATCTGTGGTCAGCTTGACTGGGTCAATACGCGTTGAGTCATTGCCATTGAGTTTGTGCCCCAAGTGTCGCAACTGATCGGCGAAGTGTGCATCCTCCACAGTTTCAATATTATCATTCGTAATTGACAGCGACATTGGGGAGTGTGGGGTAAGCGGTGTTCTTGGCGTATTTGTGGCACACAGCTCCTCTATTGTTGAATCGCTTTGCGTCGACGGCGAGGTGGAACGCGAGCGCACCGGATATGCATCATCTAGGGGCAGTGCAAAGCCCTGTGTTATTAGCAGGTCACCAATGTTCAGCTCAGCTCCCTCGATGGGATCAAACAGCTCCACGCCGGGCAACGGAGTACCCTCTCCTGCGCCGGCATGGACAGCACTTGTCACCTTCGGGCGCTCCTTATAGGTAACAACACGTGCGATAAGCTTGCGCCAATGGGCAACTGTTTAACAAATTGGAGAATGCGATTATAATGAATTTTGAAGAGAGGTCAAACATACCTTCTGTGAGCTCCTCGAATTTGGATATAGATGCCTTTTGCCAGGTATTTGGCTCATCTGTGATAGTTGACTTGACGTTGGCCAAGAAGCATTCAACTGCTTGGAATCTGAATGAAGATGGGCGACCACAAAATGTTGGATATATATAACTTTATGGCATATTTATTCCTCACCTCAATGTTAGGAAATCGGTGCGCAGCTCGCAAATATCCGCTGGCGAGATATATTCGCTATCACCATAGTCCACAAAGTACAGATCGATGACCAGCTCATTTGGGTTGTACTGATTGGGCATTATGTCGACTATCTCGGCGCGATACCATTTCTCGTCGAACTTGAATACAGCCGCCACAATCTGACCGATATAGGGTGCTGTGAGCTGATGCTTGGCGCGATTCTCGGCGCTGCTGTAGTAGCTTGTCATCTCCTTGACCATGTCGTCGAGTTTCTTTGACTGCGGCCCCACCAATTGCACCCAGAACTTTGTGGGCGAGGCTACGGCCGAGACGTACACCTCCATGGGCTTGTCATCACCGCGGGCGGCCATCAGTTTGTCCCGTGGTGGCTGGGAGCTTAGCGATGTTTGCGATGAGTACATGCTGGAGGTGAGGCTGTAGCTGGGCGACCGGCGCGGCTCACGATGCTGCTCAACCTCGTCGACAGCGCGACGCAACTGCTCGTCCTCTTCGATCTGATCGTCCAGCAGCTTGCGGGCAATGTTCACCTGTTTTTGGTTGCCCACGATGCTGATTTTGGCCTTGCCATTGCGACCGTTGGGATCGATACTGAGCTTGGCCAGGGAGACACGGCTAATCTCCTGTATTATCTCACCGCCGCGTCCATTAATCTTATTAGCCAGACGCTGCGACACCTGCAACTCCAACTTGACAATGGGCGCTCGCTCAATCTCCTTGATCAGCAGCACGCGTGCCGCTTGAACCGCATCCGGCAAGCCGCTAATGTCGCAGAACTTCTGAGTTCCATCCTTATCGCTATGGTTAAAAAGATTCAAATTAGTACAAATTAGTACAATGCAATAAAGAGTTAAAGTTAAAAATTGTTTGCATACACCCCCTGGGAGCGTAGAAAATCGATCAAATATAAATATCTTGGTGAGCCGCAAAATTCCATACCACCCAAAGTTTTAATTAAAACTTATTTGACTCTCACAATAAACGAAAATTGCGAAGTTCTTACTTAATTTATAGTGTTATATTTAATAAACAAAAAAAATTGTTGACTGTATTAATAGTTTATTACTGTTGGTTGTCTTGAAGCCAATTGTAAGATTAAATAACGGTTAAATATTTACCGTAATCTTATCTTTGCCCTGGTCTTTTCCTCAATTAGTTTAATGTTGGCCCCGCCGCGTCCAATTATCAAAGGCACATGGTCGTTGTCCACAACGATTTTGAGGCATATTTCCTTTTGCTGCTGTTTCTGTTGATTTTGCTCCTTTGTCCTCTGATTGTTGTCCGCCTCCTCCTTGTCGTCGTTGCGCGTCTTGAAGTAAGCATAGAGCATGGCGCTGCCCAGGGAGCAGAGGCCGAAGCCCAGCAGCAGTTTGTAGGTGGGCGTGCCGGCAAAAGGCGTATTGCGCAACATTCTGTATGGTTTTATGTGTAGGTTTGCTTGCGGGTGGGTCTGTGTGTGTGTGAGTTTCACTCTCTTTGTTTGTTAAGTTGGCTGCTGCAGCGTTGTGAACAGCTATGTCATCAAACTGCAAGAAGAGATCAAAGTTGAGCAACGCTATTTTCTCAAGGTCTATGTCAAATATTAACGGCACATTGCGTGCACACAGGCCGCTTTATTGTGACGGTATTTACGAATTAGCGAATCAATAGTAATAATATAAAAAAAAAAGACGCGACTATGAGTTTCTCCCTTTCAGACGGCAGAAAGCTCAAACGTAAGCGTTGGTTTGTTCGATGAAGCGTGTCATGTTATTTTCTCAATTGTCCGTTATATAATATTGTTATCAGTCACAATTTGACAAATTGTTAATGAAACAAAATAGTGCAAAATAAATTAAATTTACAATTCTCTTTTTGACAGACAGATACACAAATGACAGCAGCAAAACAAATATAAATGTGACGTTTACGTTTACACTATTCCACAAAATTTTAACACACAGAAAAAAAAATGTATATGTATGTATAGACATATACACCTACGACTAAAATTTAAATTGTTAAACAATATTGCTGCAACTGAACTGCAGTCTGAACAAACAAATTAAATGAAAACATTAAAATTAAATACTTCGCGCTTATAAATCAGTGTTCGGTTGGAACTTTTTGCACTTGTCCTTCGACAGGTTAAACAAGTTTATGCGCTTTATCAATCGACTGGTTGAACGGCTGGCATAGAGAATCATAAAAATTTGCTAAATGCAAAAACATAAACAACAAAAAATTGCTGCATACGTTATCTACATTTGATATATCGTATATAAAAAGAAACAAAGAGAAATGCAAGCCGATAGATACCACAGAAGAAAAATTGCTATAAAAATTTTTTCACAAAATTGTCGTTTATTTTCAATAAGCTTGTTTTGATTTTCCGTTCCCCGTGTAAAAAAAATGCTTAAACTCAATCAAGCGTTTTCTTGGATTGCTTTCGTATTGTTCGGTTTCGTTTCGTTTATTTTAAATAATGACGAAATTAACAATTGGAAACCGATTCAGCCGTCGTCCGGCTCGCGTCGCACGATATACATAACTGCCGTAATAATTTTAATTTGCCCTCAACGGACGCCGTTCATTCAATGCCGTCAGCTGTTTAAATACTCTCTCGCTCTCTTCTCCTTCTTTGCATCGCGCTCTCTGGCAGCTTGTGTCTGTTTTCGTTATTTATTTTGCCGGCTCATTTCATGAGCAACAATTGGACAAAACATAAACACCAATTGGCATAAGCAAGTTAAAGATTGGATTATGAATATTGGAAAACGACAGAAGCAATTGAAAGCATGCGACAAAAATATAGACAGTGAGAGTGGAAAGAGACGCAGAGCGGCGAATGCAAAGCGTGTTAACAGAGTGCGCTAAAAGCTAAATATAGTGAAATGACATAATAAGCCGCTCGTTTAGTGTTTACATTTTGAGTTGAGTTTGGTGGTCAATAAAAGGATGCTAATGGCACACACAAACATAAGTTTTTGTTGTCAATGGAGAAAAGTTATAGAACGCATAATTCTGATAAGAAATTGTATACCACTATCCAAATATTAATTTAAACATTTGAAGGGTCACGCGGTGACAATGCCCGAAAACAAGTTGAAATTTTTGGCAATGTTTCAACTTTTGCAATACGCATTGTTGGTGGTAAAATAAAATTAAAACAACAGCATCAAAAATATCGACGTCACATTCAGGCATTTAAGTCTGCAAGGTATTTTGTATTTGGAGAACATCAAACGCTAGTCTATTATTACAATTCGTATAAGCTTATGAGGATTATTTTTGGCAAGACCCCGTCCAAAAGCAAAAACAGCAAAACGTGAGTTTGCAAGGCTTCCACGGAGACGTACCCTGAGACCGAAATCGAATGAAAACGGGAACTCATAATAAGAGCGGTGCAAAGCAATTCAAAGCAAGCAAATCGCACTTACTTGTTGTTGTTTTGTTGTTAAATGTTAATATGGAGATATGTTTTACATTTGTATTTAACTGGAAGCACAACGTTTATTACTAATAACACAAAATATAAATTTAACATAGGCTGCGATGTGATTATAAAAACGTGTGAATTATAATTGTATCATGTGCGACAAGTTAGCATCGGACAAATGGCGTCGATTTTTGGAACTTGGTTCCCGGGCCGGAACCAGAAATTTGTTTTGCGTTTATGTGCGACAAGTTAGCAACGGACAGTTAGCGTCGATTTTCTGAACTTGGTTCACGGGCCGGAGCCAGAAATTTGTTTTGCGTTTAATAATGTATTTTAGCACCAAATCGAACAAACTTAAATGTAAAATTGCTAAGAATTTAATTCTCTATTAAATAAATGCATTTTCTTTTGCTATAAAGAGGGGTAAAAAAATTTATTCTTACAATTCCCAAAAATATCAACATTTAGAGATAATGCCCCACATAACCCGGTATACATATTTTTTTATATATATTTATACATTAATATTTATACATTAATATTTATATAAAAAAAAAATCGTTCATACAGTTTTCGAGAAAATTAGAAGAGAACCAAGCAACCTTAGCCAGTTCATCAAAAAAGTCTATCGAACGGCTAGTTCACATATGAGCTGAACCATTGCGTGGATTCAGTGTTAGGTAAATTTGTGAAGTCAACTGGCGGGAAACATTTAAAATTATTTTCATATATTAATGACATTCGTAAACTTTTAGTTGACAATACCAATAAAATATATTTTAAAAAACATTTAATAAATCTGCAGAGCTTTAAAAACCCTTACCAAAGCAAAGTTGTAAATGTTTGTTTTTGTTGATTTTGTAAATATATTGCATGGTATTTTATATTCCTTAAAAGATATGTACGTTTAATTAACAAATGCGTTCTTCTGTGCTTCTGTTTCGCATTTATTATAAAATTCTTGGTCATAAATATAGTGCAGTAAATTGAGCATAAAATTTAAGAATGTTAACATTAACTTTGCTAAATTTAAGATCCAAGTCTGTATAACGCATAAATACAAAAAATAAACAAACAAAAAAAATACCAAGAAACATAGTTGTAGCGCATTATCGAAACAAGTATATCGATAAAATGAAAATTAGTTCAAGTGAACTAGCTCCATAGTTGAATTCGCGCCTTTTCGGACTTTCATTGAACAGTTATTTCTTTTTGACTCTAGCTAGGAAAGAAGGGCCAAGAAAATGTCTTGAACAAAAGCTTATGTAATAGTTATAGGGTTTTATACATATATGTTTATCTAGATGTTAACTATGTATTTTATATTCCAGACTGTTAGTTTCGCTTAAATTTCTGCTTGGACAAAGGCTTGCGCCTGCAGCACAGCCGCCAGATGGCGATGAAGCTGGCGAGGATTAGCAGCAAAGCGCCGGTCGCTGCCACGTAGACGTCCAGCGAGTAGTAGACAAAGCGACTGAGATGCACAGCGCTGGGCTGCAGCAGCGGCGCCCCTCGCGTCTCCGCCACATGCTCCACCCACCAGGAGGCGGTTTCCAGCGCGCTCTGCGGACGTCCGTTGTAAGCGCCGGCAATGTTTTGGGCTTGTCGCTTATAGGAGCTGTTCAGGGCCAGCGAGAGCGCCTCGTACACCGACTGCTCGTCCAGGCGCCCAAAGTCCAGGTTCACGGCCATCCCGCGTTCCACCAGCGCGGCCACGTTCAGGAACTGATCACCATAGATGGGCATGCCCACGATGGGCACTCCGCTGGACACGGCCTCAGTGAGACCGAGCAGGCCGCCGTGCGTGAAGAATACCCGCACATTGGGATGAGCCAGTATGTCGCGCTGCGGCAGCCACTTCAAGATGTGCACATTGGACGGCTTGTTGGGCAGCGTCTCGTTCTCCCATTTCCAGATGATCTGCTGCGGCAGACGTGCCACGGCACGCAGCAGCCCCTCGCGCTTGACGCTGGGCAGGGAGTTAGCCCTGAGCTGGGAGCCCCAGCTGATGAGTATGACGCCATGCTTGGCCTTGTCTAGCAGCTGCTGCAGTGCAGCATCCAAAGGCTTCGCTTGCTGCAAATGCAGACCGCCCACTTCGATGACATTTGGCGGCAGCGGCTTGGGTCCGCTCAGCGAGAAATGCTGGTTGATGAGCATTAAGGACGTGTTCTTTACCAGCTCGGCTGTGCTTGGCACCTGTTGGCCAAATCTCTGACGCAGCAGCTCATCAGCAGCGGGCACATTAAACCAGCTAAAGACCAGGAAACAGCTATGAGTCCATAAACAACAACAGCTGCCTGCCCTGCTTACCTATAGAGCCAGTTGAGAGTGTGTGTGGTAAACCAATTTCCCAGGCGTCCGGCAAAGGACATGTGCTGCGACTGACCCAAAAATAAGGCGGATATGTAAGAGGGTATTATCGGAGCACCCATGCGTTCGTAGTGCCAGGGCATCAGAGCGCAGCTGCTCATGGCCACAACGGGTGCCTGAAACTGATGTGCCACGCCCATCATGCAGTCCGAGTTGAACTGCTCCACGATGATGACGTCATAGTAGCCAGCCGGATGCTGGAGTATCTGTCCCAGTGCTTGGCTGTTAAGCGTTTCATTGCAGGCAATCACGCCGTAATTGTACAGCACGAAGAAGTCCAAATAGGGCAACAACAGTGTCGGCAATTGTGACTCAAACATCTGCGCGAAGGGTAAGAAGAATACAAATTGATATATAGATTTATTTAAATGCATGATCATGACAAATCCTGACAAAAATGACCTCAAGCATGAAAATCGGTTAAGTTTTGACCAAATTATGTGAGTTTGAAATTTAAGGGCCATGAATCCGACATCTTAACTTGTCAAAATTTTTGTCAATTTTGGGATGATTTTTGACCAAAATTTTGACCCCCTCAGAAACGGCTTAAATGTTGTTTTTTATGCTAATTGTGACAAATAAAATCGATTAAAACTATTAATTCCCAATTCTAAATTTTGAAAAAAAATTTTTTCCAAAATGTACAAGGGGGGAGTACATGCTTTTTTGACCAAAAAATTTTAGTTTCGAAAATGAATATATTTTGAATGTAGAGTAAATATATAGGACAAATCATGATCAAAATGCCATCGAACGTGAAAATCGGTTCACTTTTGACAAAGTTATGGAAGTTTGAAATTTGGGAGCTATGGAATCTGACAACTTTACATGTCAAAATTTTTGTCGATTTTGGCATGATTTTTGACCAAAAATTTGATCCCCTCAGAATCACCTCAAATGTTGTTTTTTATGCTAATTGTGACAAATAAAATCGATTAAAACTATTAATTCGCAATTCTAAATATTGAAAAAAAATTTTTTTCCGAAATTCACAAGGGGGGACCCTTTGCTTTTTTGACCAAAAAATTCAAAAAAATTTTAGTTTCGAAAATGAATATATTTTGAATGTGGATTCAATATAGAGGACAAATCATGATCAAAATGCCATCAAACGTGAAAATCGGTTCACTTTTGACAAAGTTATGGAAGTTTGAAATTTGGGAGCTATGGAATCTGAC
>SCDT01001290.1:20993-53213 GCA_004143765.1 Drosophila melanica
GGCATGATTTTTGACCAAAAATTTGACCCCCTCAGAATCACCTCAAATGTTGTTTTTTATGCTAATTGTGACAAATAAAATCGATTAAAACTATTAATTCGCAATTCTAAATTTTGAAAAAAAATTTTTTTCCAAAATTTACAAGGGGGGAGTACATGCTTTTTTGACCAAAAAATTCAAAAAAATTTTACTTTCGAAAATGAATATATTTTGAATGTGGATTCAATATAGAGGACAAATCATGATCAAAATGCCATCAAACGTGAAAATCGGTTCATTTTTGACAAAGTTATGGAAGTTTGAAATTTGGGAACCATGAATCAGAGACTCTGCATGTCAAAATTTTTGTCAATGATTGTCATGATTTTTGACCAAAAATTTGAACCCATCAGAATTGAGTTTAATGATGTTTTTTATGCTAATTGTGACATTCAGAATCGATTAAAACCAAAAATTCGCAATTCTAAATGTTATGTTATGTAGGAGAAACTCCGGCCACGGCAACTCAGTTGTTGTTGGTATATATATGTATATATCCATATAAGTAGAGATTTATGATATATATTTGGTTTCTTAATTCAATATTTACATTTTACTCACATTAAAGTCTATTTTGTTGCTGAAGTTGGCGCTGTTCAGGGCGTAGTCCGTGTAGCCCGGCGGCGGCTCTTTGTCCGGAAAGGGGCTCAGCACGTCCACGCTGTGACCTCTTTCGGCCAAATGTCGCACTAGCGGTTTAAAGAACTGAAAATGACTGAATGCGGGGTACGGAAAGAGCCCCAAGATTTTCAGGGCATGCGCTGGGCCCGACACGGAAATCAGTAAAACCAACAGCAACAACAATTTGTAAATTATCAACTGATTAAAATGTTTTATCTTTGAAAATCTTAAAATCTGCAAAGAACCAAAATAACCGGCTTAATTCATATAGATAAATTAATTCTTTCCACTATGCTCTAAATCATATATCAATTTAATATTTTTTGTTATTGCTATAATTAAACGATGCACGCAATTTTTATTGCAATTTTTGGCGAAGATGAAAAGGAAATGTGTTTAAAGAAAGCTGAAAAAGGTCAAAATTTTTGTTTGCGAAAAATTCTGATCATTGTAATTTGTTGGCTGAAGTTTTCAGACTAGCTTATGCATTTTTGCGTCAGGATTTGGCATATTCCAAGATCACTTCTCGAACAAGTATGAATAAAGCTTTATAAAGATATTTTGAGGCACGTTTAAATGCTATTCCAAATCCAGTAAGCATTCACAAAACTTTAAGCTAACACTCTATATTTAGGAATTGAAGGAGACTAAGACAAGGAGACAGACATTTACATACAAAATATCACACAGATAAAGCATAGAATAGCATAGGATATAGCGCAGTGCTGCGACGAGCTAATCCCTTTTGTTCTTCTGATCCGGACGCTTGGCGCAGCAGCGTCGGATGAGGGACACCCAACTGGCCACAACGAGGAATAGAACGAGGCCAACCAGGAGATAGCAGTCCAGTGAGTAGTAGACGAAACGTGACAGCTCCACGGCGCTGGACTTGATCAGGGTGTGGCCGCCCGTGTGGCCCACGTGCTCCACCCACCAGAGTGCCTGCTGCAGCGCCTGCTGAGGCCGGTGCTTGAAGGAGTGCGAGACCAGCTTGGCGGCATCCATGTGCCTGTGCAGCGAAAAAGGGGAACGTGAAAAACTTTGCGAAATCAACTTGCGTTGCAGCCGCTCACCTTTTGTCCAGAGCTCGCTTCAGGGCACGCATAACGGTATTCTCGCTAATGTCCTCGTAGTGGAGCAGGACGCCCATGTCGCGCTGCACCAGAGCGGCCGCATTTAGGAACTGATCACCGTACATGGGCGTGGCAACGACGGGCACACCACAATAGGCCGCCTCGGAGCTGCCCATGAGGCCGGCGTGCGTCATGAACACCTTCACGTTGGGATGACAGAGTATGTCGCGCTGCGGCACCCACTTCATGATGTGCATATTGCTGGGCTTGTTGGGCAGCGTCTCGTTCTCCCACTTCCAGATGACCTGCTGCTTGAGCCGCGCCACGGCGCGCACAATTCCGTCCCGCCGGCTCGCCGACAGCGAATTGGCGCGTATCATGGAGCCCCAGCTGATCAGGATCACGCCGTGCTCGGCATTGTCCAGCAGCCGTTGCAGCTCGGCGCTCAGCGGATTCGCCTTCTGTATGTGCAGGCCACCCAGCTCGATGACGTTGGGTGGCAGCGGCTTGGGACCGCTCAGCGAGTAGTGTTGGTTCACAAAAAACACGGACGTGTTCTTCGCCAGCTCACCCACCGAGGGCACATCGTGGCCGAACTTGTACTGCACCAAGGCATCGGCGGCGGGCGTGGCAAACAGCCTGAATAAATTAAACGTGTTCGCATGAGATTCGCTTCAGATACAATTCAGATACACCTACTTGTACATCAGGTTGAGCGCATGGAAGCTAAACCAGTTGGCCACACGGCCGCCAAAGTTCATATCCTGCGACTGGCCCAGGAATAGGGTGGGTATATACGAGGGTATTATCGGAGCACCCATGCGTTCGTAGTGCCACGGCATCAGAGCGCAGCTGCTGAGGGCGACGACCGGCGCCTGCAGATGATGTGCCACGCCCATCATGCAGTCCGTGTTGAACTGCTCCACGATGATGACGTCAAAGTAGCCCGCCTTGCGCTTCAGCACCGTCTGCAGAGCCTCCGAGCGCAGCGTCAGGTTGCAAGCCTGCTTGCCCCACTCGTACAGCAGAAAGAACTCGACGAAATGGTTGTAGAACGGCCGTTTCTCAAAGATCTGACAAGAGAGAGTAGTTGAGGGCGAGAGAGAGAGAGAGAGAGAGAGAAATTTAATTTGATTAGAGCTTACTTTCGCTTGGGCTAATTGTTTGTGTCTTTCAGGTTTGTTTTTTTATGATGAATTGGCGAATGTTCGTCAAGTTAGTTAATTACATAAAATGCAAAAAAAAAAACACAGCTAGAAAATACCCTGTAAAGAGCTACTATCAGAGAGAAAGTTGATTTTAACGGTTTCTGTTTGTTTCACAATGTGAAAAATAGATTCTAAGATAACTTTTGTGTAAACAGTCTAAATTAACTAAACAATTTTTATACATTTATTTCTGCTAGCATTTAGATAGACAGATATACCAGTTCTATCTGGCTACTGCTGCTTATCATTGTATTTATTATGTCTATGCCGATTACATACTTTTTAATAGCCTATTGAGCTCATTTTGAATCTAAAGAGAGCACAATAAAAGTGAAAGCACAAAGCCTCAGTTTGCAATATAATTGTTGAAATGCCTTAAGGCAATCTCAGAGCTTTGCTAGGGGTCAGTTGCCTCTCGCTTGAGTGCTTCTAACATTTCTTAATTCCAATTCAAGTAACTAGCTCACCTTCAGGTCCACACTATTTGTCAGCTTTTCGGTGCCGGAGAGCGGGAAATCCTTGTAGCGTATGGGCGGATTTTTAGCGGGAAAATGGCTAACCACGCTGACATCGTGTCCCGCCTCGGCCAAGGCCTGCATGATGGGTTGAAAGAAATGAAAGTGACTGACGCCGGGATGCGGGAATAGGCCGAGCACCTTCAACGGGCGGCCGGCGTCCACTTTGACCTGGATGCACAGCGCCAGCGTCAGCAGCATCAGCAGCGGCAGCAGCGCTGGCAGCGACGACATTTTCTATGTTAAATGCTATGCTAAAATTAGAAGAAGAAAATGAACATCGGAAAAATCGAAAAAACACTTGTTGCATTCAATTCGATTAGTTGCACATTCTTGACCTTGAGACCTTGCATTTCGCTTTGCGCATGACACAAGCACAAAAATTATGTAAATTGTAAAGTGTAATATGGCACAGAAAGTGAACAATAGTTGACGCTAATATAGCTTACCAAACTTACGGCGAAATGGCGATAATTAAAGTTTTGATTAGAGCAGCACTAATAAAATCACCGTAAAGCTCAATTTAAATGCCTGATATCGATGTAACGGACGCGGCACAACCACTTGTTACTCGTTTGGCTCACGTTGAGCGACTGACAAACGCAGTTTACTTGTCGAGGCAGCGCAGCCAAACCGTCGTTGGCTGCAGCGTAACTGACGCATTCCCAAAAAAAAGAGCGCATATTTAACGCATGTATTGGTGATCGCTGCTTTCTACTCTCTTGCATATGCTCATTGCGTGCGTAAACGCAGTCGCGCACTCGTAGCGGCAGAGCAGCCGCTTAGTCGTTGGCTGCGACTCTGTGCCTTTGCTCAAAAGTGAGCGTGCATTTGTCGATGTATTGGTGATCAACTGAGCTTTGGCTGCTTTCTACTCTCTTCCTCGCTGCAGCATTGACTAAAGAAATGAGCACCACATTGTACATGTGTTGGTGATTAAATGCACTCTGGCGGCTGCCTTCTGCTCTTCATTATTTCCATTGTGTAATGCTTTAATCTTAGGTTAAATGGTCTCTCGCAAAAATTTGCACAGTCAGTGACCACACACTTACGTACAGGCATGCACGTGTTTTTTTGCGCCAATATATGTATGTATGTGTGATGACACTCACCTTTAGAAGCGTTGTGGTTTTTTGGGTACTTCGGTCTTCGGTAAACAACCGGTTGCGGTGCACGAGACGCAAAAGCCAACAATCGTTCAACTGTACGTCTTATCGGTGAAATTGTATTTTATACGGGAAATGTTTTATAACTTGTTATCAATTTGGCTGCTCACTGTTTGATGACACTTAACTGTCGCTGATAAATGTTGTTTACTGTACTTTATAGAGTGCTATATTTGAAATTCTATAAATGTGCTCTTCCTAATGACATTTTATACACTCGCAGGCGATTGTTTTAATTGCGCTAGTCATTTTACTCCTATACGTATATATATTTATATTTATCTCAATAATTCGACTGATTCTTCGTATATCATCAATATTTTTTTTTGCAAACAAAGTCAATTAAAGATATGATTTTTCTAGCAGACCTCGATAATATGGTGATCAGATTCAGGTTATTTTTAATTATTACCCAGATAACCCATATTCTATTTGAAAAGTTGCATAATTTTCAAACACAAAATTAATCTTTTGATGTAGGTCAGCTGTAAGATTGTTTTGTTTAACACAAAACACAGATCTTGTCGAACGAGCGTGAATCAGCAGAAATCTAATTAAATCGGGTAGTTCCTATGGCGAAATTGATAAGCACTAAAATTGTATAAAGAACGGCTATCATGACATTCTATAGGTTTGTTTTATTGTTGTTTGGTTTTGTGTTCTCGGGCGGCGCTACGCCAGCCCCAGGCCCATTTTAGAAGTCTAAACATCTGCCAGACGCCGTCCAGGCAGAGCAATGCGATAACCAGAAAGCACACGTAGACATCGATTGAGTTGAGGACAAACCAATTGATATGTCGGGCCACGCTCCGCGAGAGAGGGGCGCCCCTTGTGGCAATCACATGCTCGATCCACCAGATCGCCAGTTGCAGCGGTTCCTGTGGCCGCTGCCGGAACGCAATAGTCGTCTGTTTCATCTCAGCGGCAAAGCTGTGAAGTAAATAGGAAGTTATACTAGTGAACATTACCGGCCACTCTTAAAGTTATAACTATTAATTGTGGTATTAGGTTTTTTAGCCAAAAAGAAGTCGTTTTCTCCTAATTTTCGACCTAATCTACGCTTTAATCCTCTTAAGTAACTACTCTGAAAAATGCAGCTTCTGCTATTTGGATGGTGCGTCACTCATCAATCAGTCAATCAAAACAAAAAGTTGTGTATTTAAACTCACTCGTCATCCAGTATGGTGTTCAGTGCTTGGCTAAGATGCGGCTCGTCGAAATCGCGAAAGTTTACGATGACACCAAATCGCCGCTGGACAACGGCGCCGGCATTCAGAAACTGATCCCCGTAGAAGGGCGTCATCAGCAGGGGAACGCCACAGTGGACCGATTCAGTGGTGCCCAGTAGACCGGCGTGTGAGATAAACGCCTTGACTTTCGGATGGCAGAGCAGATCCCGTTGCGGCAGCCACTCGAAGGTGTACAGATTCTTGGGTTTATTCTTAGATATTGCCCGATTGTTCCAGCGCATAACAAACGTGTAGCCGGGCAACTGGGCGATGGTATCGAAGAGCGCCTGCAGCTTGGCCGGCGGCAGAGTGCTGGCATTGACCATTGAGCCCCAGCTGATGTAGATGACGCCCAAGTGGGATACATCGAAAAGATGTTGCAGGTGCTGAGGTGTTGAAATTGGAACTCAATTTATCTATTAAGAGATGTTTGAATGAAGTTTACCTCAGGTAAAGGCTTTTCCGCACCCACTTGCAGACCGCCCACCTCGACCACATTTGCCGCATAGGGTCGTGAACCGGTCAGAGCGTAGTGTTGATTGATAAGCATAAGACTCGTGTTTTTGACAATCTCATTAATCGGTGGCAGACCGAAGCCAAAGCGTTGGCCCAACAGCACATCTGTGGCGGGCTGTGTAATCAAGCTAGGAAGAAGATAAGGTACACTCAGAGAAAAACGAACGAAATCCGTTCAAATCCGTTTTTTGACGACTTTTCTTCTTAATTTGTTTAAAGTTTTAGAAGCGAACTTACTTATAGAGCGCGTTGACAATGTGAAAATGCATAAAGTTATTCGCACGCTCCAAGAAGTGCATCTGATCCGTGTAGGGCAGGAAGTTCATCGGCATTATGGGGTTAATGAAGGGCGTGCCCATGCGCTTGTAGTGCCAGGGCATAATGGCGCAGCTGCTCAACGCGATAACCGGCGCGTCCAGGAGATGCGCCACAGCGGCCAGGCAATCGTTGGAGAAGTGCTCCACCATGATGAGATCAAAGCGCTGCGGCGAACTCAGGAGCTGGGCAATTAGCGGGGAGTTCAGCGCCACCTTGCAGGAGCGCATGCCCCAATCGTGGAGCATAAAGAACGTGGACACCTTGAACGGCTGTCCCAGCAGCTGCGGAGAATGCGCCTCGAAGGTCTGCCGAAAGAAGATTTGGAGTTGGGAAAAAAGTTAAGAAGCTGCTGCACCCACCTGTAGATCCACAAAGTCCGTCAGCAGCGGCATGCCCTCGAATACGTAGTCCGTGTAATTGGCCACAGGTTGTTTATTGGGAAAATAGCTGTACATGCTGACATTGTGACCCCGTTTGGCCAGCGCCAGAAACATGGGCCGAAAGAAATCGAAATGACTCTTGCCGGGATGTTGGAACAGGCCGAGTATCTGGGCCGACTGGCCGCCCGATGTGGCCACGGCCAGGCCGAGCAGCAGTGGCATTAGGCAATGTCGCAACATGCTTGGAAGCCACACAAGTCGCCAGATATTTAACTTCAAGGTTTAGATACTTTTGTATCTGCTAGTTTGCAAATTCAAATTGTAATCTTTATGCCAAGATCGTGACCGGCACTTAAGTTGCAATTTTTTTCTCTCTATATTTTTCTACCTATTGTTTTTCTTGCGGCACTGCAAACTTTGTTGCAGTTGCAGTAGTCTTATAAAACGTTCGCGTTTCAAGTGTCCGCGGTGAAGGCTTAATTAATGCTGTGTGCCTAACGGGTTTTTAAATGCCATTTAGGCAAAGTGCACGAGCACTTTAAACTATAACCAAAATAGGATAAAATGTATCTTTTGAGAAATTTTGAATATATATTTCTTAAGTCCAGGCAAGCAGGAATGATTATTGATCACTTGAAATAAACTTGATCTGTGTATAATATAAACGAATTATCAAAGTTTATTGTTTCTGGAATTTGTAGTCATTGAAATTGACGCGTTTAGACAGACGGACAACTTGGCAACTTGACAACTTAGTGATGCTGATCAAGAATATATATACTTTATAGAAGCGGAGAGGTTTCCTTTTCTTATAGGCATATTAAAAACTAAGAATGAAAATATTCTTAAGCTGTCTGTGCTTAACGAGAATCTTCATTCTAAATTTGTTATCTCCTGTTGACTTCACACCTTTAATCAACTTTATCTAGTTCCGTTTTGTTCTTCCCGAAAGCACAAATCAAAATGCAACTTGTCAAAGCCACGTTTCTAGACAAACTGAAATTTAGAAGCGACTGCAAGTCGGCGAAAACTGAAACCGCGACTCAATGCATGGGCAAACCGAACTCAGACTGAGACTCAGTTTCAGTTTCAGATTCAGATTCAGACTCAGAGCTGATGTTGATGCTGACGCTGCCCTGCGGCAGTGGGGGCAGGCGCTGGCTGCAGTTGCCACAAGCGCATTGGAGCGTGTGGCGACATCCAATTCGATTACGTTCAACTTCATCTGTATGTTCAATATATGCCAATTGCATATGTAATGAGGTAAACTTAAATTAATTACAGATTCGCCCTGTTAATTAAATTCGTCGCCACAAATATAAACAACAATTGCAAAGCAAATATTTTTCGAAATGTTGCCATTTGTCAATAACTTATTATAGCAAACAATTTCAATTTATTTATTTGCTCATTTGTTTGTTTTCGTTAGAGGTGTTTTTTTTTTTTCAATAAACTATATGTAAGTCTATATACAGCCAGATGCTACCCATTATATGTAATTGGGCTTTGTTTTATAATACAGTACAATCACGCTAAAGGTTTCTTTTTATGTTCTGTGAACAGAAAATATTGAAAAATGTAATAATACCGGTTTGATTTTCAATAGTTTCATATTGTTATCAAAATTCCATAAACTGGTAAACTACTACACCAATTAAAAAATGTTTATCTGAGTAATGCTCAGTTTCTTACCATGGGAACTGTCAGTTCAGAACTGTAAATTAAGTAAAGTTAAAGTTTCTTTTAAATAAAAACTAATATTAGATATAATTAAAACATTTAGCAAAGTCATTTTAACTATAAATTTATCATTCAAGCAAATATATATTTTTTTTCACTTTTTCCCAAAAGTAACGAACACATATTAAAAATTCATTGATTCAGTCGATTGATATTCATTTTTTTTTACAAATTTCCAAGAGCCTTTTCTCATTGAATTTTTTGAGTAGCGCCCAAAGAAGTGCCATAAATAAATTTCTTTTAATTTTCATTCCTGTCAAACACACATTTTTTGTTGCATACCTTTGGGCTGTCATTTAAAGCTGATTCGAAACGCTGCTCAAGTTTAGAGATTTCCGTTGAATGACAAAACTTTTTGCGCTGGGCTTATTAAAATTCACTTGGCCTGATAATGTGCCAAACGAGGGCAATAACCATAACTTTGAGATACTAATTTCAAAATGTTGCACCATCGCCGTAAAATATCATTGCAGGAATGCAGGAACTTTCATTTTGGGGCAAGTCGTTAAAATTAAGGAAATCATTTAATTAGGAAAAATTTTCACGTTCCGCTCAATTAGCGCAAAGCAGTCACAACTTGGCTGAGATTTTCCTCCTTTTTTTTTGGGAACTTTGACTGGGTAACTGGACTCTGCACGGACGATGTCAACAGCTGCGGGACGCTGGAAGGCTGACAGGAGGGGCGGGGTGGGGTTGAGGGTGGCTGCGTGATGTGGCAGAATTGAGTTTGAACTGACGAGTGGAGTTGGGTGGGGGGAGATTGTTGTACAGCCGACGCCTGGCCGGAAGTGTTGTGTTTAATATTTGCGACACGTCATTAAATGCGCCTTAATTGTGAAAATTTTCACAAGCGAAAAGTGAAATGCCAATTGCACGAAAATTTACGACACATTATCAAATCAAGTGTGAAAAATGTTGTTTGGAAAATTACGCACAAAAACGTATCAACAGCTGTGTGTGTCTAAACTGAATGCCTTTAAGTGTGATTTTGAGGGGAAATCAAAAAACAGAAATTTAACAGGTAGAATTGATGTAGTCAAAAAGTGATTGGCTCGAAGATGCCCTATACAAAGTGATATATAATTAAAGTACATATTTGAAATACACCTGATAAATAAATACGGATAGAAAGGTTTTTGAGCTCTTTGAGTATATTGAGTATATTGGTATAACAAATTTAAATAAATCTGTTTCAAAAGTAAAGTTGATTTGTCGATTCTAAGATTTTTGAGAACCCAAATCGTAGTTGTTTTTTCCGCAGTTTCTATAAACTGTGATATGAATACAAATAATAATTGACTGCTTGCGATAATGCTGATTAACACTATCTATAACATTATCTTCTTCTCTGCAACTCACTTTTGCATTTCTATATCCTTTCCTTAACCATTTTATTGGCACACAGCATACAACAAAAAAAATAAATGAAAATTGAAGAAAACTCACCCACAATAAAGTGTAAATGTATCAATTTATTTTAACGTCTTTGGCATTTCGACTCCTATTATGTTTTGCGCTTTCCACTTTTCCATTTTTCCATTTTGCCCGGGTTAAGCTTTCTATTTGCTGATAAACGGCAATAAAATGGAATTTTAAATGATAGAAATCGCATTGTAAAGTTGAAGATAAGCTAAAAAGGGTTACGCGTTCGCGCGTGTCCGTCCCGTAAAAAGTGGGCGGGGCACTTTTGAAAATTTTCCAGCCATTTACATTTAATAGAAGCGCATGAAAAGATAAGCGTGCGTGTGTGTGTGTGTGTGTGTGTGAAATTTATAACAAATCAATAAAATGACAATAGGTGCAAAGTTTATCGACGGATTGCGATGGGGCGGAGGGACGTCGTTCCATTGTGCAAAAACATTTGCCATCGATTCGGTCAGGAGATGGGCGAGTCATACATATGTATGTATATATAGTGCATACGATAAGGGGGAGGTGGGGGGTCTGCCCAGGGGTAGCTGAGCACCAAATGAAAGTTTTCGATAAACAATTTTTCGCACGGAAGTGCAATTTGAAGTGAATGCTTCGATTCCATGTCCTGAAAATGCGGAAATTATACAAAGAAAGTTTCTAATACATTTGTTACCGCCAATCAATCGCTCTGTCCCAGGTGTTTTCCTCAATCGCTTAGGGGTTCCTTGGAAATGGCCAGATAGGAAACTTTGGCCAGAGATAGGCACATTGCTATCTGGAGGAAGTGCCAGTAATTTCCAGCTAAAGTTTGACAACTTTACGGTTTTAGCTTATTTTTAAGTTGGCAATTGCATTTATAAAGAATTTAGAAATTTTTGCATTTTTAATTGGTTTCTTTTTTGAAGGATTTTTTAAATTTAACAGCGGTTTTTTAAAAAGTGTTTCGCTTCCCTGATAAAGGAATCTAAGTTTTAGAATTAAGCTATCGAGACTGCTAGAATACTGTTGATACACTTTTATTTTTCTGTTAAAAGAAATAAAATATCCTTATTTGACAAATCTTTATGTTAGTTTCTGTTCTGCTTTTTGGATTACGTTTATGAATATTAAAAATTCAATATAAATACTCAATATTAAAGTTGGCTGTAATCCTTCACGATAACAGTATATTTATTAATATTTTAGTAGATATATTAATTAATATTTAGGTATTTTTGTGAATTTAGCCACATCCCACAAATTGTGGAAACGAACTCCCCTCTGATCGAAACCCCTCAGAGCCTTAATTTGTTGATGCAGCCTGTCAGGAAGCTACCGCTGCTGCTAACACTCACCTGCTGCAGGTGTCTTTAATTGACAGGCGCCAACTATTTATTGCCACGTCACGTGATCTACGTGACGCCGACCCCGAGCCCCACCCCGTGACCCCACGACTGGCCATATGCCGCCTTGATTTACACGTTAGCTGCTTTTGACTTTGAGACAGTTTGGAGCGTTTCAGTTGCGGCTGCCTTATGAGCAAAGGTGTCCTATCGTCCTGCCTTATCGATTAACAAACAAACTTGACTATGCGGGTGTGTGTGTGTGTGTGCGGTAGTGTGTGTGTGTGTGTGCTGTTCTAGCTATTTCCGTGACAGTAATCAATTTATTTTTGGCAGTGCGCCGATTGCGTTTCCGTTCCTTGGAGTACTCACTGTTATAGAGGAAGAGTAATAAGAAGCAGCAGCAGCAGCTAAAGAAGAAGAACAACCTGTGTGTGTGTGTGTGTGTGTGCTGCTCAACTCAAGTTTTTGGGCCAAGTAACGTTCCATTTGGTTTTTGGCGCAGCGATTTCCGCCAAAATGTCGATAAATCATGTCCCGTCGCAACAAATAGCAAAACTGCCAGACAGCCCGCAGGAGGGAAGGGAGGGGGATAGGGAGTGGGGGGGAGTAAGGGATTGCGATTGGGATTGAGCATTGTTATGTTGCATGGGCTGCGACAGATCCATTCAGGATTGTTGGCGTGATAGATAAGTTGACAGAAGGGTTATCGTCGCTGTCTTTGCGACGCGACTTAATCAATCTTTCACTCTCCTTTTCATTTGGCAATTAATTAATTTGGGCGAGCTAAAGCCGACGGCACGTGACCAGAAAAGTTGACACGCAAGCGGGACAGAGAGGCTCCACGAAAGATAGAGAGGGTGAGAGTCTCTTTAAAATTTCCCTAGCATGCTGTTGGCCAGGCCAAGTCGGGTCAAGTGCTGGAATTGATGTTTCGTTTATGATTTATCGTCAATTTCTTTGGCCAGTCATCGTATCAGTTACCCCCCACCCCGAAACGGGGCGGACTTCAAATGGCCAGCATATTGCACAGCAGCCATGCAAACAACCAAAAACTAAATTGAATTTGGGCCGGCTTCGGCTGGGTGCCATTTAGAGATGAGCACGTGTCACGCAACAAACACGAACTAAGAAACTTTTTCCATATTTGATGCAACGAATTTTTGAAAATAGTATTTGACAAAATTAACATTTTCTGAAAACTTCAAAAGATAAATATTTCTGATATAGTAAAATATTTGTTTGGGTATATAACCAAAATATAAATATATATATAGACTGAACTATCTGGATTACACTCCTAAATCATTGTTATAAAAACTTTAGTTTATATTATTATATTATTTAAAAAGTCCAGTCTTGAATGTTTATTTTTAATTATATATTTTATAATATAAATTAAAACAAGTATTCCCCGAATGTGTATTGCACCCCTCACGAATCGGCAAACAGGACACGCAGCCATCCCTAAATGGGCGATTGCTCTCAAAGTCGTCATGCTGTCATAATCATCAGAAGACAGCATTCATCCATCGCCCGTTTTGCAACGCCCACATGTGTTGCAAGGGCTGCGCCACCCGCGTCCGCAGACATCTCCATCAATGTGGAACTCCAAGCTCGGCAATCCTGATGTAATAACCATGTTTTTAGCTTGTAATGCGGCAGGGTAACAACAACAAAAACAACAACAACAACAACAACAACAATAAGAGCAGCATATTGCCAGGCCTTAGCTATTACATTGCGGGGGTTAAAGTCAAGTCCCGGCGATACCCAGCGATCCGGGGCAGGGGCAATGTGCTGGGCCAAGAGGGTCGCCGGGGTTTATCGAGGGTGCCGGGGCGCTACTTGGTGAGTTGTGAATTGTTTTTGATGTTAAATGTGTGATAATTTAATGACTGTCGACGCCTGACGCATCGCAGGAGTCCAGGACTTCGGGACTCCTGTCTCGCAATCGAGATCCATCCAGAACGCAATCTTCACTTGAGCTGAGCGTTTAATTTACTGGAATAATAAAAACGTTTTTCGGGCATAAAATTCTGTGGCTGGATATGATTTGTGCACATTTCGATGTAACAGATTGTCTTTTAATGGTTTCTCTCTCTCTCTCTCTCTCGCGCCAGCAAATTTGTGGCAGCAGCTACCGTAACAGTATTTCAGGGGTGCTTTGTTGCCAGTCCTATCCTAAGTGAGACGATGATTAGCCACTTGGTTGACTGTGGGAAAACTAAAAAACAGCAGCAATAAACACATCAGAATCAAACTGCTTTTGAGAACTATGCTAATTGAGTTCTGATTAGTTTACATCTTTCATAAAGCTTATCTATTTTCTCTATATATGTCTTATCTTTCAGCTTCTTTAGGTTCACTTTTATTTTTATATATTTTTTTTAACCAGTTTTGGTTTATTTGCATACTTGACTTGTGCTTTTTTGTATTTGCATTTTATTTTGTATTTTAGCTGAACTTTGTGTAACAATTTTCTTTAATACAATGAGTAAGAATCGTGTGGAAAATATGTTAAATTTTTTAATGATTTACATTATAACGCGTTATTAACGTAAGAGTTGAGCTATTAATAGCTTGTTGTTAAGAAATTTAAATTTGTAATTTGTACTTGTAAATTATTCCTTATATAATTATTTATAGATATTTCTTGTTGTACAAAAAAAATTATTTCTATATTTAATTTATAAGGCTTTCTAAATCCATTTCATTGCTTTTTAAAAATACTTGAAAAGTATTTTAAATGTGCTTTAAAATATTTGGGCTGATAAAATGAATTGTGTTATAATAATTAAATGTAATTTGCATTTAAAACAACTTTAAACAATTTTAAAGCTGGTCAAATATTTAAAAATTATAAAAATTGAACTTAAAGTAAAAGGAATTCCCACACAAATAGATTGATAACATAACATAACATAACTCTGTTATTTGCCATATTTTGCACAGAATAACAGAGCCAAGTCAAGTTATATCGTTATGGTCGCCTTTTTGTGGGCTTAAGTGAAATTCAGTTCAAAGCTAATCAAAATTTATGCAAATCCAAGCGACTGTTCGGAAGCCTTTTGATTTTCAACTAATGTAAAATTATGGAATGTGTGTGTGTGTGTGGAAAAAAACCTGAATTTCAAATGTGCGAAATGTGGCAAACACCACGCGCATACATACGCAGACACACCCACACACACCCACACACACACACACACACACACACACACACACACACACACACACACACACACACACACACACACACATGTGTGTGATTTGCTTGTGATGATAAAGTGGGCGCAGACAGCCGCAAACAATGAAAAATGTTTTTCAGCCGTCGACTTTTGTGGCAGGGAAATCGGAGCAGGAACGGCACGAATGCTAATAATTTAATTTGCCAAAGAGGAAATATATATGTACATATATATATATATATATACAAAAAAATTTTGCGAGCTGGGTAATGCGACACGTGACTGCGATTTATGAGTAAAGTAAGAACGGGCGTCACAATTAATTTTAAAATANATTTTGCGAGCTGGGTAATGCGACACGTGACTGCGATTTATGAGTAAAGTAAGAACGGGCGTCACAATTAATTTTAAAATATATATGAAATTACGCATTTATTGCAATCATCATTTTGAACATAAAAACATCATCGTGGGGCTTAGCAGAAGTGCAGGGCATTGAACTGCTCCCGATTGTTGTTGACCATGTTGTTGTATTTGTAGGCCTCCGCATTCGGGCTGCTGCCCGAACCGGACTTATTCACCGTTAGCCGCGAATTGTGCAGAAAACTGTCAACGGGACTGCTGGCCGCGACATATTTGCCGAGCTGTTGCGTCTCCGTGCTGCGCATGGGACTCAAATGCTTGGCCGCAATGGCTTTGCTGGCTGTGCGATTCTGATGGACCATTTTGTAGGGTATTTAGTGTAGTTGCAAAGTAACAGTTATAGGTTGAAAAGTCAGGGCACGTTGGTCAGATGCGTTAGCACGGAGAATTCCAGACGATTGCCGCAGTTGCTGGTGCGTGAACCCTTTTTAGAGGACAGATGCTTGGAGAGGCTGCACGATCAAGAATAAATACTTATAGCAACAGTATCAGAATTGTATTTCAATCAATTTAACCCACCTTAAATTATTAAAAAATTTCGCTTTGGTGTCCGGTGTCTTCATTGACACATTTGCTTTGGCACGTTTACGGAAATTTTATTAGGCTTGTGGCGTGGTTTCAGCCAAGTTCGTCGCTGTTGGGCTTGTGTTTTAAGCGCGTCGACTGTCTAACGCTTTTATACCCCGGCGAAACCGCTCACAACGGCGATCTAGTTAAGAGATCAGCCGCATCATGCGCCCACCTCGTGTTAGCCAAGTTGTTGTCGTGGCTGACCGCCAAACGAGTTACGGCCAGACGCAAATGCAAATATCAGCATATTGTTATGAAAACAGCCAAAAACATGACTATCTTCGTATTCGCCAAAGCTGTCCCAAATACAGACTACGTCATATTCCATGCCGAAAGGTTCCACATTTGTGAAAATGTAAACAAGTTTGGAGTTCCCCCCATAAGCGTTAGAAGTTCGGAAAAAAAACTTGATCTAACTAGATATTATGTTTTTTTTATATTGCATTTATTCCGATCTCGTTTGGTTTACAACGTAAGACCAATTATTTATTATTATTTTATAAAAAACAGTTTTCAACACTTGAAGTAAATTTTTCATTGAGTTTTGCCCGTTTAAAGTTATTTATAAGTTGCTTTAGTTTTTTTTTTAATTTTCGAAGGTTTCAAATTATTTAAATTAAGGCTCAAAAAATAAGGAAAATTGCAAAATCCATTTTCAGTTCCTAATGGACTGGTTCGCCAGTCTTCAACTGATCATTTTTGATTACACTTAAAATAACTCAAATAAGATATGCCCGAAAACAAAAAAAAATCGTATTTAAATTAAATTAAGTTTTTATTGGTCGCAAGGACTTTATTATTTCTATTACAATTTATTTTTATGTTTACCACTGAGGAACTGGTTTCAGGCTTAGTCTACTGTTCCAGCCAAAGCACTTCAGTTAAAAAGTTTGTCTTAAGCTTTAGCTCACATTTTATATCAAATTTGTGAGAATTTTTTGTTTTGCGGAACCTGTCCCGTAATGAAATATATATTTTTTTGTCTGGGCACGTTTTCAAATAAAAGAAAAATGTAAATTAAAAACAATCAATATAGAAATCCATGTGTCTGGCCAAATTTACATATTGCATATAGCAACATTTTGGCATTTAACGGTCTGTCACACATGTGGCTTTTAAAAATTAGCCTCGACTCGATTTCAAGACGAGCGTCAACTGCAATTTTCGATATTTAAGTGAGACGTTCAAAGTGCGATGCTAAAACTTAATTTGTGTTGCAGTCAAAACAATAATTGTTAATAAAATTACTTCAAAGGAACATATCTATAAACATTGCTTACCAAAAATCAATTATAGATAATATCATCTTTAAAGAAGAATATATATATTTTTTTTTACTTTGTTACTATTCTATAATTTTTCAAGATACTGGAATTTTTTGTAGTATAAATTAAAACAGGCAGCACAGATGGGCTTATTAAATAATGTATTTTTACATATTTATATAATATACTGAATAGGAGATAATGCGGGTTTTAATAGCCATTTATAGTATATCAATAAAGTTTTTGGTTTTTTTTTATATCTGGTTACAGTTATATATATGAACTAAGTTAATGCACCCTTGCATAGGGTATTATAATTTTGCCATTCTATGTGCAACAAGCGAGAACCTGAAAAAATAAGGGGCGAATAACAGACCTAAAACTCAAATTTAATTTAAATAAGGAATAAGTCTAGTAGAAAAACCATAAAAAAATGATACGTATCCTGAAAATCGGTTAAGTTTTCAAAATTATGGGACGTACCGAACAATTATACCAATTTTACCATGAATTTTGATTCAAATTTAAAATTTATTAATAGAACCCGTTATTGATTAACATTCTTAATGGATTCTTATCCATGAGTATCCTGAATAGTTATCCAATAAAAAAAACATTTATGGGATTTTTGATCGTAAAGTATAGCACAGATCGGTCTGGACAACTATATGATCAGCAATAACAACAGATTTAAATACGAATATAATAAACTGGCAACAGGCTTTCAAGCTGATTTCTTGACCATATTGGCTGATGCAATGCAACGGGCGCTTTTCATCAGATATCAGGCTCATGCATAATATGGCGATATATATACTCGAACAAACGGAAAGACAGCGGCCTTGATTGTATTCGTTATACATATTCATATTATTCATGCGATGACCGCTTGACAACTGAATGGAAATGCAACATTGTTTGGAAAAAAAGAACGGATAAAGATAACTCCTCTACGTAGAACTCCTCATAGAAATACGCGAAATATACCCCTTAGCCGGCCGGTGGCAAAAGCTGAAGCAAATACTCACACTACGTGATTCTTGGCAGGTTCAGACGGTTGTCGCCAAGCGGGGCGCATTGTTTCTCTTAAATACCCTGTAATCGCTAAATGTGTAAAAATGCGTAGCATGGATGTGCGCAAGAGTGTGTGACAGAAGGAATCCATGAAATCTTTATATATGAAATCATACATAGATCATAAAAACTATGGTTTTATATGCTTAAACTATTGTTAATTTTTTTTCTTAAATTCCTTGAATTTATTGAAAAACTACTTTTTTTGTTTTAATATCTGTTATCCCTAATTGTCTCAAAGGTTCTTGATCTGTATCATTCACATTTACAAATTTTAAATTATACTGAAATCAAATTCAGAAAAGTTAGAAATTGAAAGCAAGTTTATTTTATGTTTTTGGTTTAAGTTTTTAAATCCACTGCAGAGTTTTATATAGATTTACATAATTTTATAGGTAAAAAGTGATAACTTACAGGGTATCTGTTAGTTGAGGTACATCAAGTTTTGTTTTTTAGTTGTGCTTTTGTAGTGTTTTGCAAATGTGAGAAACCAGTTGGTTGGCAACTCTAATTTGCATTGCTGACGACCGACGCTCAACGGGTTTTTGTCTCCGTCTGAGTCTGAGTTTGCGTCTGTGGTGTGCGGACTGGGCTCTGGCACGGGGTCGGGGCTGGTGTCGGTGTCAATCAATGCCCTGCAGCTGCTTAGAACCGTGACGCATTACGTCGGCCTCTGCATTTTGTGGTAGTCGCACTCGCATTCGGATTCGGATTCGCAAACGCGGTTCGCTTATTTAAACCAGTTGCGGGCATCGTTAGAGGCTCAGTAGAAAGTTCCGAGCAGAGGCGAACGCAGCAGCAAACTTGGAGCACTGTCCTGATACAAATTCATTCATTTTCCATTTCACAAATGTGCAAATTGCAAAAGTTTTGTGTCAATGCCAAAAATTAACAAAACGGAATCCAAATATAAACTATTTAAGCAATTAGGGTAAGTTCAGTGTGAAAATCGAAAAAAAACAGTCAGCCAATTGACGTTTTATTTCCACGATCGAACAGATTGGATAACAGTCTGTCGTCCAGCAAAGGATCTCGCACGGGTAACTCGGCCAACAATAAGGAACTGAAAGTGTTAACGCTGCTGCAAACTGTGCCGTGAACTTTGAACTCAGCTGCAGAACGTACAACAACAGCAAATACATACGAAAAACTGCGCAACTCAATTGGAATTGATTTGAGAGAAATTGCTATAAATTTGATCAACAAAAAAAAAAAAACAATCAAAGCATCTCCAGCAAAATGGTCTACACGGAACGCACCGACAAGTGTCTGGCGAGCAGCAAGGACAACGCGACATCGAGCAAGTCGCCGCCAAAGACCCAGGCACCCAGTCCCAGTTCCTGTTCCAGTTCCGGTTCGGGTGCCGGCAGCAATCCGAGCTCGGGTGCCGACAAATGGAAATACAATAATATGGTCAAGGATAATCGCGAGAAGTTCAATGACATGCACTTCTCCTAAGCACTACTCCAAAGTGGTGCTCAGCTAGTTGATTGCCTGCAACGTGACTGAGACTAATTTTTATTGTTATTTCTGGGCTCTATGGTTAAATTATAGTTTATTTGTAAGCCTGTTATTCATTTGCAATGTTAAGTCTCTAAATTAATATGAAATATTCAAAACAAAAAAAGAAGCGCAAAAAAAAAAAAAAAACCAGCTGTGTTGAATCGCAATTGAAAAAGTGAGGTTATGGGGAGGCAGTGTTAAAATGCCACGCTTAGATCAAAAAACCAGAGCGTAGTTTACGCTAGCTTAAGTTCCAGGCCATATTTAATATATTCAAGGTGAAGTTTGTGTACGTAAAATAAAATCATTACGCTTGTAAAATATATTTTATGAGGTTATGAAGGTAAAAAGTTTGGAAAAGCTTGCCAATTGAACGTAGAGAAACAGGTTTTTAATAATTAGGATGAAATAATGAAGTGACAAGATTGACAAGATTTATACTATATTTTTGTACTTATGCCCGGTTTCTCATGATTAGGTTGTTTAAAAAAAAAACTCAAGAGAGATTGAGAGAGGAGAAATCTACTTCGTATTCCAACATCGTTTTAATCGTAAGTATCGATAGCATATACATAACGTTATCGATATACGAACAACTGATTGAAAGACTTGCCAGTAGCTATGCATTTTTTCTTGATCATAAAAATTTATTGATCACATAAAAATGTTTTAAATTCTAAGAGTGGATTTATTACAAAAGGCAAAAACCAAATTCTTTAAAAAGTTTAAATTCTCACTGATATTAACATATATGTATATATCCATAGTTTCTTCAAAACGCCTCTTTTATAAATGAATATGAATTTCTCGCTTAACTTTTATATGTTCGTATATATAAGTAAGTTCTTTCTTTGCTCAGCACACTCCAAAACAAATTGCTGCACTCGTTGACCTTGCTACTTGACTTCAATTCCGTGTCACATCTATAACTGTCTATAAGAGATTTGCATGAGCTGTGGCTATTAAAGTGATTAGCTTAAGTTATGCACGGACAGCCGTAACCCACCCGGCACTCGTGAATCTTCGCCGGAACCTTGGGCAAAGTGCACTTAATACACATTAGCTACGCTTATTTGACAGACCCCGGTGCCAGCGGACGTTCTGCAATATTGATGATGTCTGCCCGTCTTTGCAAACAGCAAACAGCACCCATCACCCCCCCTCCCGGCAGCTGCTGCTGTTGGCGCGTGTGCTGCTGCCCTGGGAACAAGTGTATCTCTAACCGTGCAGGAGGTCGTTTGGGTGTTTTTTTTTTTGGGTCGATGCGGGTCCGGTAGTCGTTACGGCAGAATGGTCGACTGAATTTACGCATCGCTTGGATTAGAAGTGCGAAATTTTTGATAATTTTTCAATTGTATTGTTTGCCACCGGGGCAGATAGAATCTGAGGGGATGGGCGCGAGCGGCTGCGGTCGTCCTTTTGACACACGACCGTACGGGGCGACCGTACACGTGGCGTTGGCTATTAGAAGCGATTTCCTTTACGTCGCTAATAGAACTTTTTCAATGGGCAGCAACAACATTTTTATTGAAATGTTGTGGCGTTTTCTTCCGGATTGTCCTGGGAAATTGAGAGAGGGAGAGAGCGAGAGAGAGAGGGCACTGAAAGCTGTCACCCTGCGACACTTGACGTGTCCTGCGTCTAATTGAAGCGCTTTATTTTCGACTTATATTTCTATTTATACTCGTTGTTATTTTTTTTTTTTTTCACTTTTACTGTTGCTGTAGCCCTGTAATTACTTTGTTTCCAAGCGCCGGGCGGTCTTCTTCTTAATGCTGTCAGTTTTGCCGGAATATTTCGGTTTTGGCATCTTCGTCACATTGCAATTAAAAGCGCACAGCAGGTGTGCCCCAAACGACCTTTGAACTCGTGCTATAAAATGTGAATGTGTCACTTGCAAGGATTCCACAACCGGATGACGACGGCCGGGATAACTAAACCCAACGCCCGACGCCTGACGCCAGACTCCTGTGATTTCTGATGTTATCCAAGTGAAAAGCAATTATCACGTCATTATCATAGAGAAACCCGCAAACATGTTTTTTTTTTTGTTTTTCAATACTCTGTAATGAGTTGAGAAGAGTGTAATGAAGTCTTGCAAATGCATGCAGCTGGGTAATTGATCCCATAAGGAATATATATTATATATACTTGATAAGCATCATTTTTATGTTTTTAAGTCTGTGCTAAAATTGGGACAAACACCAAATCATAAGTTAGGGTATATTACAAAAGTTTGGATGCTGGTTTCACATAGAAGAATGAGTTGGAAATTTATTTTTGCTAAACTCGGGGTGGAGTATTTGCTATTCGATCATTTTTGACTTCTTCTCTCTTTGACTCCGGTCAAGCAAGTTCTCAGAAATGCTGGCATTTCATTCTGTTTCTGCTTCTGTTTTCTGCTAGTTGCATTATCTGCCACTGGCTTCCGTTGACAGACAACCCTTATTGTGCGGCGTTGCGATAACATCTTTCGACAACATGTCACATGCCTCATGCCGCATGCCACGCGGTGGAAAATTATGAATAATTTCCGTAACTTCTGTCGCAAACGGCGCAAAATCGCAGCTTGCAATGAATAAGTGACACGACCATGCCCACCTTCAAAGTCCGCCCCCTGTCCGTAGACTCGCCGCGTGCCTGAAGTGTGGGGCGTGCCGTCAGATACAACTTCCGACATCCGACAGATGTTTGCCGTAAGGGAATGCAAAAGCGGCCTGTTCCCCTTCCCCCTCGCTCCCGCTTGAAATCTGTGTCTACCTTTCGATTCCGTTTTGTGTCTCTGTCGCCGTTTTGGAAATTGCGCCCGGTTGCAAAACAATTGCCATGGCAATTTGACAATTCGCGCGGATGTCTCCGCCAGCAGCTTGTAAATTGTATTCGCATTGTGAATATGCGTGAATGTACTCGAATATCATGTACGGGCGTTCACATTTGCCAAAGGTGTTTGGCGGGTTGTTGTTGTTGTTGTTGTTGTAGTACGTGTCACGTTGGATTTTTGAAGTTGTTGCTGTTGTTTTCTTTTTTTGTTGGCAAGGTGTGACGCAGTTGCCAAACATCAAACAGACATAATCCAAAATTGATTCGCCCCCGCCTCGGTCGCCTTGCATTCATTATTCGACGGCAGCTCAATGAAATAAAGAAAACAACAATTGAATATGGTAAAGTGATCAATGTGCATGTCACAAGATCAGTGGAAAGGTGCAATTGAATCAGTTAACTAGAGGTGAATAGTGAATGCGAATTTATATATATTCTGCAGACAATTTAAATTGCAAACATTAACAATAGAATAGAAATAATAAAATGGTATTCAAAACATAAAATTAATAATATCAGCAGCAATTTTGTTTAATATAATTTAAAATGTATTTAATAAATTAATATATGTATATTTTAATTTTATAAAACATATATGTATAATTAATACTAAAACAACTTGCTTGTTTTCAATAAGTTTTAAATATATTGTATTTCTCTGTATTGAAACATAAACTAAAATTTAAAAATTTTAAATTTAATTAGATGACTCTATATAGGAATCATATTCTTATCATACATTTACATGACAATACATATCGTTAGATAATCTTGCTTGTATGTAAACATGAATATATCATATCAAGTCGTATCATATCGTATTACAGATCAGACTTATGCAAATGCCAATATAATTTACAAAATATGCCAAACATGCTGCCAAACAAAGGACGGCAATTACACAAAAATCTCAATTCAATTGAGAGTTGAGAATTGAGACGCGTACGTCAATAAATTGAGAACCAACCACCGTTAAATATCACGAGCGAAAACAACTAGAAATACAAATACAAATACAAATACAAATACAAATACAAATACAAATACGAATACAATTTTTCAGCCGCCATTTCTCCTCATGCTGATCGACAGCTGTCACGAATGACAATTGGATTGCCGAGCAATGAATTCTGCGCCCCCCCTTGACCCGGACTCGAATCCGTCGGTTGCCCCGGCCCAGATTTCTGTTGCGGTCCCTGCTCGGGCGCTTGTTCCGGCACTCGGGGCATGCATCAAATTCATATAAAATATGCAATAAAAATATGAGACGCAGAGCATTCATATTTATAGAATTCGTAAAATGCGCGAGGTCATCAAAAATCAAAACAACAACGAAACCGATATGAAAATTGAAACAATGGCAATGGTTCTACTCCGGGCCGGAGTGGTTCGTTGCGCGACTGGAGGACACTTGAGTAAAACGCAGAAATGTGGTTGCGTTTTTGTGGGTCGTCATTTGGTGAGTGGGGGGTGAGTGGTGTGGGTAACAGCAACAGAAAAGAGAATTTATCCAATCCAGATGAGCTACACTTAATCAAATGAGGTATATGAAGTATTTATATATATTAAAATACCATTAGGATGATACTTTTAGCTAAAATAAAGTAAAATATAGAATATTTAATTTGCTGATGCTTGGAATTTTTAAGCTATTCCAAAATATCAATTTTAGTTTCGAATTTTAGGATGATTTGATAGTTGTATGCAAATAAAATTTATTAACAACTTTTTTCCGAAACATAATATTTTTATATTATATATATCATTTGCTATTTAAGCTATTGTGTTATTGTTTAAAAAAATATTAGGTTACTTTTCATTTAAANCGAAACATAATATTTTTATATTATATATATCATTTGCTATTTAAGCTATTGTGCTATTGTTTAAAAAAATATTAGGTTACTTTTCATTTAAATTATTAATAAATATATTTATTAAGAAACATGAATAAAATAATGAATGAAATATTTTTTGCGATGACGAGCTTGATGATGTGCCATGCAGTATGTCATGACATCCATAGAGATCAGAAATCTCAGAATACGGAAAACTTGTGCATTAAAGATATTTGTATTTGTTTAGTAGCGTATTTAGATAGTCGCTGTAACCCAAGGCAAATGGAATTGGAAATTCGTGTATGTTTTCATACAGACCTTTAAATGCAATTATGGCTCATGTGTGCAGCTTATACAAAACGCCAATGATATGCTCTGAGTGTCTTTTGTTGTGGCTTAAATGCACACACACGCACACCCATACACACTCGTGTGCACATAATCAGGGCGGTTATTTCAGTTGCGCGCCAAAAAGCTGCACGAAGCTTCCATTTGTTGCACGTCGCTCGGGTGGTTTATGAGTAGATGAATGGATATATAGACCTTATATACGATATGTACATATATATACATATATATGTATTTGTATGTGGCATGTGCAGCATCATTTTGAGCAATTAAGTGTGTGTATTATCCCCGCCACTGTCAGAGGGCCTTGAAAACACATCAAAACACACGCTGGCGGGGCATCCCCTACCTTTAAGCGAGGTCCTGCCACCGGAAGTACATTGAATATGAGTGCGTATGTGTGAGTGTGTCTGTGTGTGTGTGTGTGCATGCTTTTATGCGCAAATTGTGCATTTATGTCGACAATGCCCGCGACGGCGGCTCAACTTGACGCTAGGCGAGGATAGCCTCAGACTCAGCTGCTTCAACCCGAATACGAGCGAAAGAGAAAGGTAGTGTTCGTAATGATCAGCAGCAGCAGCAGCTTTCTTGTGGCTCTTTAACAACTTTACTCAGAACTGCAGTCGCAGTCGCAGTCGCAGTCGCTGTAGACGGCGCAGTCAACGTTGCGGTTCGCTCTTTGTGATAGTCGGAGTTGTGCCCACTTTTACTTTTTGTTTATTGTTCCGCGCAGGGAGGAGGTGCGCGGTCTGCCAGCAAGCGGCTACTCCTACAAGCGCAGCAGCAGGCGTTCAAGATCATTCCTGAAAGAAAATTCTTTAAGTTATAGTTTATTAATAATGTTTAAAGTATATTACATTTTGCATTATTATTTGATGTATTTCTATATTATTAATATGTATAAAAAAAAATGCAATTAATTTAATAAGAGTTATATTGCTTTTGAAAACTCTATAAAGAATTTGTCCTGCATATCAGCATTTAATATTCAACTATATAGACTTCTAAGCAAATATAAATATTTCATATTTTATTATTTAAAGGCTTAAAAACATATTAATAAATATATTTTAAAAAATATTTTTTTTTGAATTAAATTGTTAAATTCCATGAGAAAAACTTTTTGAATATCTGTTATTTTCAGGCAAGTCTTTGTGTATAGAAAAAATATTTCCAAACAGCTTCTTATTGTCCAAGAATGTCAAATACAAGCGAGGCTGCCCGCAGCCACGCCCAACTGGCCCCCGCCCACCCACAAACATGTGTGGCCAATTTAAAATTCAATTTAAGTTCAATTGATTTGAGATTTGAAAAAGATTTCACAGCAGCCAAGGTGAACAAGCCAATATAAACACACACACACACGCAGCGGGGAAGCCCCATTAAGAGCTTTTCGAGTTTCCGCTCGGACCTGTGCTCTGTGGTTGCCAATGGGATGGCGCTGGGAGGCAACAACAACAAAAAGCAAATCTAATTACAAAGGGAACATTTGCAGAAATGTGCCCGGCGAAGAAAAGTCAGCAGTGAAAATGTGATAATTGAAACGGGGCTTCAACTTGCAGACAGAGTTTACGCCGTAAGAAAAAACAATAAATTATGCACACAGCACATAAAAGACACAACCTGCCGGGGCAACATGGAACAAAACCGAACAAAGTTCAAGCCCAAACCCTAACAACAGGCCACAAATCTAAAGGGGGAAACAGGCAACACTAATTGCCTGGCGGGCAAGCGGAAGGCGGCCGCCTTCAACAAAGAGTCCTGAAGCAACAGTCGCCACACTGGCAACAGCAGCTTGTTTTTGTTTTCCCAGCGACGACGTCCGACGTCGTCTTGCTCTGAAGCCTTAGGACACACGAGCACATCCCCCGAACCGGGAGAAAACGTTTACTACACGTTCCGGCAATCTCATAAATAATACCAAAATTTCATTAAGACAAATTATTGTCTATCAATATGTTGCCACCGATACGCCACTGGGCTGGTCACGCGCAATAAAGCTACTCGTTGCTGGCCATTCGTTATTTGCTACTCGCTAATCGCTTTTCATTTGTTGACCAGTGAAGCTATTCTCCTTCAGCTTTCGTTTCGTTTCTAAGAATATCAGATGAGCACAATTTTTTTATACTCTTTGTTTCTCGCTGCTCGTCCTTGTTACTCGTCGCTCTTATTTTCATTACATTACTCGCTGCTTACGAATTTGTTACTCGTTACATGTTACTCGTTACCTTCTACTCGTTAATCACTAATATCGAAGAGACAAATTTGCATTCGTTACTCGCTGTGCATTAATCCGTGCCCATTGCTCGTTATTCTTTTACTGCATCGATTCGTTACTCCCCACACGCTATTTATTGCTCGCTGCTCATTTGCTGGCCGTGCAGGCAATGCCCTTTTCCTCTGTCGTATTTGTGCTTGTGTTTATGTAATAATATTTGCGGCTCATAATTGCATAAATTTTTAAATTGAACATTTTGCGTGCACGCTCCCCGCGTGACCAGAGCCCAAAAACCCAAACTCAAACCCAAACCCAAAACCGAAAACTGTTCGCCGGCTTATTGTGTTCGCTTTGGTATGGTTGGGTTTTGATTTTAGCTTAAATGCGCTGGAAATGAAATTAAACATGCCCGCGGTACCCAACAGCAAATTGAATTACGGCGTCTCTTTAGACCGTAATGTGTGTGTGTGCTTGTGTGTGTGTGTGTGTACATAAGTCACGTGCTTGCCTCGCAACTCTCGAGAGGCATGTGAATTTCTATTCGAGATAATCATCATCGCGACAACGGTTCGGGTTCGGAATTCGTGGATCGCTGTGGGCACCCAACACTATCTAGTCAAAATTGTTTCTTTATTTTCTTTTAAATTTTCCAAATGTTCTCTTACCCCGCCAAACCGCAGCTACCACTTGACTTCACTCTAATTGTTATGAGCACATAAATTATTTCATATATATATATGTCCAACTACACGACTGTCGCATAGATTCGAAACGGGGCGGGGTTTTCGGCGCATCCAATTAAAGAAAATCGAAGAAAACTTTTCGACGCGTTCCACTAGAAATCGAGTGTGAAATTTGATAAGTGGCCGCGTTGTCTGAAGATTACCGCACAGCCGGCCGGTCACAGGAACTGCAGTCTGGCGTACCCCTAATCTGAGCTCGGGAAATAGAAAATTAGAAAAACAATTTGAACTGTGAATTACGCGACGGTTTATGTATATTTTATGACTGCACATTAAGATTTGTTTTGGCTACAATACCATAAAAAAAATGATCGTAACTCTTGGATTCTTGACGATATATTGAGATTTCCATGGGAATGTAAAATGTACGAAAAGTATTCCGAAAGTATTCCGACTATGCTAGGATTTGGGTTATTATATGTCTTTTTAAACCCTTCATTAACTTAGAAGAGGTCGCACAATTTCGAACATGAATACCTTTTTGTTCATATTTATAATCAAATTTATTGAAAAATAATTTGAAACTTCACGCAAAGATATTGTTCCTTAGCATACTGAATTCATATTTTAAACATTTTGATCAGATATATATTTAATTTTTATGATTTACGCCTAGATGAATGCTACATATAATTATTTAAGCATAACTTTTGGACAGCATTTAAGTAAATTAATTGTACTGAAAATAATCCAAAATTTTAAACAATCAAAGGTTTTTTTATGTGTATTCCATATATTCCATACACATAAAAATAAATTTATATGTATTTCATACATTTTTTAAATGAGATTTGTTTATAGTATGTATTATTTATCCAACCATATATATGTCTTATATATCATATAACTGTTATTCGTATTATTTCTTAATGATATTTGCACGCTTTTTATAGAAATTTGTTCATAGCTTTTCCAATCTTTTCTCCTTGTTGTGCCACATCTTTCCTAACTATCACATGCAAGGCTCATAATAATCCGTCCCACTTCCCCCTCGGTATAACCTGCGCATAACCCATTATTAATGTGTTGTTAACATTTCTCAGAGCCCACTTGGAGAATGTGTCTCCCACTCCGAATCCTTTTCCCCTGCAGATTTGCTGGCAACAAAATCGCTTAAGGAGCTCTTGGTCAGTAACTTGGTATTTTATGTGTGTGTATAAAGATTATATGGTCACACACACAAACACACACACACACACACACGCAGCACTAAAGACACTAAGCACGACAAAAAGACATTAAACACGACAACGAAATAAAAAAGGAAAAAAGCCAAATGAAACAAAACATTGAAATTCCTTATCAGCATTTCCGCTTTTCGTGACCAATGTCTGGACGTTGCGCACGTGCCTCTGTGTGCGTGTGCGCGTGTGTGTGTGTGTGTGCAAAGGAGTATCAATTTCGCACACACACGCCTGCTGCGTGTGGTCATGCAAAGGTTATAGAAATGGAAAAGCCAAGCAGAAGTTTAGGCCAACTTTGTGTGCGCGCACCTGTCATTGGCGTTTTTGGTGGTTTCGGTGGTTTCGGCCACCACGAAAACAGACACGCCACCAAAGTCAAGTCAAGTCAAGTGAAGTCCTGGCTATTCTTCATTATTCATAAATATGCAAATTGACCTGCACACGATGTGTAATAAATTCTGAAGGCTGAAAGCCTTTTTGGTCTCTTTTGGGTCTTTGGCCATTTCAGCATTTTCTGGCTTGGCGTGTGTGCTTTCGGCGCTGTGGGTCCTGGACATGTTTAACACTCAATCTGTGCGGCAACTCCCAGGCAAAGGCCAAGCATATGCCACATTACCTCCGAAACAAATTAAATCGTTTCGCATTCGACTCGAACTGAGCAGGCAGCTCAAGCATAACCAGAAGCAGTTGCTGCAGCAGCAGGAACAATCAGGAGCTGTAAGGACTCGATGCTCGTTAGGGGCGGTGGATGGTTGGCTGATGTGCGTGGCATGTGGTGGGCGTTGCCACAGCTTTGAACGTCCCACACACACACACACACACATAAGTATGTTCAATTGTGTGTTGTAATCTAGGGAAACCACACACAGACACACACACCCAAACACATACAAACAACCACTGTCATACAAAATGTTCTACTGTATCTGTAGACATATGTCTTTAAAAATGTTTGCATATCCTTTACAATACCATTAAGGTTAGCACACGTTTGTTAATTATTGTTAATATGAATTGTTATTAATTGATAATATGAAATTAATTTTTATTCATATGCATCTACTAACCAACATTTTTGTATATATTCTGAAAAATTACAATATTCTCAAAACAGTCGAAAACGAAATATCTTATTTTTTTTTTAATATAAAACTTACAATATTTGAATATCATTTGATACGCATAAATTTTTTTTTCCAATAAAGAGTATATGGTGTATATAATATATACAACTATATTGTATTTTTTTTGTTTTTTTCAATGCAGAGTATATAGTATATACACTATATGAAATTTTATTACCGTTTTTTAAAATCTTGCCTTTGGTGTAGTGGATACTTTGGTATCATGTACTCCATTCGTTGGTGACGCCTTATTTGGCAGTATTGAAATTTATGCCACGTTGGAAACTTCTTTTCGTTGTGGCATTCCTCGGAAGTAGCGTGATTAAAAATTTGTCGCCTGAGCGTCGCCCAGATGGGCCGATGTTTCAGTGCGCGATTATAATTGAGTGATCGGCCTAGATATTTCATTACTTTGGGCTTATTATAAATCGTTGACCTGCCCATGCATACGGTCGCCAGTGGTCCTCTGTTTTGGAAAAAAAAAGAAATACGTCTGTCATCAGCATATCTTCAAATATAATTTTCGAATCTTAACATTAAATTTATAATTCCCATCATTAACAATTTTTTTTTATTTTATCGGATTCTCTTAAAATCGATAAATATTGGTATTAAAACATTGTTTTCAGTGTAGCTTTTAATTTTTGAAGACATTTGTCCACTCGAAACTAAGTTAAAAAAGATAAAATTCTCTTACTAAAATTTTTAAGATATGTTTTTGAAGAATGGAGGCATTAGCTTGGATATTATTCAAGAATATCACTGCCATCCCATAAACAAAAAATGTATATATTTATTTAAAAATAAATATGCATTCAATTATTCATCTCCTTTTTTCCCACCAATTTCGAAAACTGTAAAAGCTATAGACCTTGAAATATTCTGAATTTGGACTGCATAAAGGACTAAAACTTTCCGTTTTGGTTTATATATAACGTTGAATTCTCTTTTTTGAATTTAATTGTGTGTGTGTGTGTGTTTTTGTGTGATTTTCTGTATGTATGAATGCAAAGATGAACTTATACTTTGGCTATACGCACTTTGGATAATAGTTGTTGATTGCCCTGGAGTCAACTCGAAAACGCTGAACGGTATACACGCCGTTTATATTGAAGCGCGTATCCTGCCACACTTTGCCATAGGTGGCGGCGTAATAGTGGTACACCCAGTTGCCCTTCCCGTCCTTGGAGAATCGCGGTATCGATATAGTCAGTTCCGTTGCGTCGGTGGCCGAATCGCCTCCTTCAGCTGCTCGAGGCGCGGCCCTCAACTCAATTACCTTTGTAGTCATCTGCGGGTGTGCGTTGTCAGTCTTGGGGGCTAGCTGCGGAAACAGATACGCGCTCCTCAAGGGACTCTGCGTTATAATCTTATCTGGACGTGATGCCTGTAACATGATTTAAATTTCCAGTGCTGAAGCTGACTTTTGCGAGTGCTACTTACGCTTATCCGCGATGCAATGGCCAAGAGAAACAGAAAATATCGTTTTAGCATTTCTGAAAAAGCCAACTACAAATTTGTTCCCATATAACACAAAATTTATTCGAATATGTACAAACAATTTCAATGTCATAGCATATCGATTTCTAATTCATGAAACCAGCATTGATAAGTTTTACAAAAGGCCACCTTAAAATTTTTGTTGTGCCTATGCAGCTTTCAATATGTTTGCATTGGATTGATATTTGGCTTAAAGATACATAATATGTTTTTTAGTTCCCCGAATAACACAGACCAAATATAATTTACCCCAATTAATTTCATTTACATTCTTATTAAGTGAAGGTTTTATGTTTTTAATTCCGGTTTCGCATATCCGCAATAGTTTTAAGACAAATAAAAATGCAGTTAGGTAATTATTTCTGAGGCTACATTTTATTTATTACAATTTCTTGAATATATACAATATACATATAATCAAATAATTCAGTCAACTAGAATCCCCAGCCCAACTGGTGCATTGGATACATGGGAATCAGGGATTCCAATCGCATGTCACGCCTCACTGCGCACTCGAGATAATCTTTAGCATTGGGGTATTTCTTCAAATCGTGACACTCTTCTGAGTTTCCCTGTTTATAAATTTGGTACCGAAGTGCGTGCCAGATGGGCCTCTGCTTTATGGGTGACTTATAAATTTTGCGTACCAGCCATTTCTTCACTCCGGGAATATTATAAATTGTCGAGGCGTCCATGCACACGGTGCTTAATTCCTCACTGTATAATGCAGAGAATAGAACCAATAATCAATAGGAAAAAGTAATAGATTGAATAATTCAAGAATCTGAAAAATGAATGAAAATATATATCTATATCTATATCTATATCTATATCTATATCTATATCTATATCTATATCTATATCTATATCTATATCTAT
>SCDT01001290.1:62021-74071 GCA_004143765.1 Drosophila melanica
TTTTATTATGAGTTTTCGCGTAATACGAAAAAAAATGCGAGCAATGCGCTGAAATTGGAACGCAGACTGCAGCAGGCAGGTGATAGAGCAGGGGCTGCTAGAAGAAGGGGGTGGGGGGACGGATGTTCCCCCGCACACACACATCTATGAATTGCAGGCACTTGAAACGAAGTGTCCTGGGTAGGAAAAAGGGCGGTGAGCGGGGGTGGGGGGTGGTACTTATGACAAACGACTGACACGCGGCCTGCGCAGGCGACAAATGCAGCGTGGAAAACTTGGTGAAAAACTCAGTTATCCCCTCTCCACGTACTCCAAGTACCCAACCACTCCTTGTCTGACCGCCACTTGGCTGCCCAACAGGGTGGCCGCCGCACTGAGCATTTGTCTGCCCATTGGCCGGCCACTCGAAGCGAGGAGCTGCTCAGCGGGGTTGGCTGTTAAGGGTCGCCCTCGAGGGGTGTTCATTAGTTGTCGGTTGTGGGCTGTCGGGCTGTGGGCAGTCGGGCATGTGCATGCCCTTTCATAAGTGCCATAGGCATATAGATAGATGGCGTAGATAGCAAGGTTAAGTGAGCGGCGGGCGAAGGAAACGTTATGTTCAGGTCATAAAACCTGACAGGACTCGAGCTTAAAATCTATGAACCGTTCGGATAAATGGTTCAGCGTTAAAAATTGAGCCGTTATCTAAAGTTCAGAAGTAATTTGAATTCAAAGTATGTGAATATAGTGCTCATTATTATTATTATATTACAGTTATTATCGTCATTCGAAATTTATATATCTTTTATTAATACTACGGTACTACTATTATAAATACAAAAGTATAGCGTATCGTAAATAAGTATCCACCTTTGGGTTTTGAAACCGAATAAAGTTTGAGTTTTTTTTTAATACAGTAAATATATATCTTACTTAATATAAGATTTCTTTAAATAGTTCTGACTACTATCATCTTTGTCTATGATAATAAAATTGATGTTGTCTAAAGTTCTAAATTTGGTAAAGTAATTAAACAAAAAAAATTTTAAAAAATTAAATAAAGTAAGAAATATAAAAAAAGTAAAAATTTAATATTATAGATTTTCTAAAAGCTATTCTATATCTAATGTATCTAAATCTTCTTTTATTAGAATTAGTACACAACATTTACTAGGCTTTATTTTTAAATTTAATTTAAATTGCTTTTGTTTATTTTAAAAAATTGTTTGACAAGGTTTCTTTGATTTTGAGCCTCTCACAAGCTTCTAGCTGGCAATGAGCAACAGTTCGCCGGGGTCGGCTCCACTGGCAGTTGCTGTGTGTCCAGTTTAACTGGAACTGTGGCCACTGCCCATTGGATGGGGAGCTAAAAAGCCGAGCTCTGTGACGAGCTGGCCGTGTCTCTCTGTGTTGCGTGACTTCCTTTGCATGAATTACGTCGCATTTTTTTGTTAGTGCCCCCAACTGTACACCTGCCCCCTTGCTGACCTCGTCCTAGTCGTTAGTGTCCTTTGGCAACACCTACACGTGCCATGGGCAGTGGCACTGTGGCACTGCGGTTGCCATCGGTGGTTGGGTCCGCTCTGCCTGCCATAATTGCCACCGTCGCCGCGTAGTCAGTCGCACTAAGCGCCGCCTGCTGCCGACTAAACTAAGTTAAAAAAACTACAAAAAAGTAGTTTTGCATACGTAAAACGAAAGAAAAAACAACTATTGCTAGCAGCAACAACAACAAAAACAGGCGGGAGCAGCAGCCCCGCATAGACGAAATACTCGTAGACTTGGGTCTCGTTGTCGGCGGCTTCGTCGTCGCCGTCGCCGTTGCCGCTGCCGCTGCCGTTGCCGTTGCCGCCATCGTTGCCGTTGCCGCCGACGTTGCCGCCGTCAGTCGCGTCTGAGGAGCTTCAATGGGCAGGTGTGTGTGCCACACAGTCGGAGTCGCGTCAACGCTGTTGCCTGTTTTTTGTGTGTTGTTGTTATTGTTGTTGCTGCTGCTGCGTGTTTTTCTGGTGTGTGCCTTAAACTTTAGATTTTTCTTATTGCCAAACACGGCCAGCAACAACTTTAGCAAACACTCTTTTTGCCGTCGGTGTTGTTGTCGATTTCCCTCTCTGTGTTAATATATATATTTACATATATATATATATATATATTGTATATTGCAATCACTACGCGTGTGCTTCAAGAAGAAGAACAAAAACATTGCCAGGAATTTTGCGTTCTGGCCACATTTTAAAGTCGCGCCACAGCAACAGCCGAACCCCTCCCCCCATCCAGCTCCCGCTTGCCCCCATCGTATGTAAATTTAAATTGTGTCGCTTGTGCTTCTGATTTAAGCAGTGATTTCTAATCGAATGTGCAGACACAAACACACACACACACACATGTATATATATATATATACAAATACAAGTGCATGTCAATGTCAATGTCAATGAACTCTTGAACTTTTCAACTCTCCCTCTCTCTTTCTCTCTGTGAACGGTGTGTGATTAGCTGAACGTGCATCATGAGGATTTAGGAGGAGCTCAGCTTTAATGACGTCTATGCTGGAGATTATAATGCGATCCAAAGCGATTGCTAGAAAGCTTAGTCAAGGTAAGTGCAAAAAAAAAAAAAAAAAAAAAAACACGAACTAACAATGGATATAAAGAGAAACTTTTTTGAAGCGATTAGAAATGGGTAAGAAAGGAGATTTTTTCCTATGTTCTGATATAGAAATGGTAGGGATGTCCGATTTTGTAAAGATTTAAATATTAATATTTGATTACCATTAGAAAAAAAGAAGAAATTAGTGATGTGATATGTTGATTAAATAATATAATTATAATTATTTTAAATTAAGAAATTATTTTTTTTTACTTCTCTCAATACTTCTCTTCTCTTTCTGATAAACTTAATAAAATTTGGCTGGATTTTGTTTTTGATTACAAACTTTCGGCGCTGCGTTGAGACGGCTTTTAAAGCCGCAATGCGTGATTAATTACGGCGCGATTGGCTTAAATAATTTGACATTTATATTCCAGCGGGAGTTGTGCAACCAAAACGGTGCCTGGTTTCGTTCTGGGCTTATCTAAAAACTACAGACATCTGTTTTATTTAAGTTTCACTTGCAAACCCCATTTTCCTTTCTTAATTTCATTGAGGGTTTCTTTAGTTTATTTTATTTTGTTTGGTTTTTTTTTTTGTTTTTTTTTTTTTTTTTTTTTTTGGGCGTCTGTCCGAAATGGGTTTAAATTTTGTCCGTCGTTGTTTTCAGATAACAAAATTGTCGCACATGTTAATTCTCAAAGTTGTGACAAAAGCATTTGGTACTATTTTAAGCGGAGGCCCCAAAGCATCCAGTCGCCAAGCCGCCGCAAGTCTGGTTTATCAGTCAAAACTTCCGAAAGCCATTTAGCAATACTCATTCATGAGACGGATGATTATTGTGTACTTTTCAGTTCGGCTCTGTTCTGGATCTGTAAGCGGATGGCAATTGTCTGTAATCAACTGACATTGAAACTGCCAGAAGAGGCGATAAGTCCAGTTGACAAATTGCGAAACAGTTTGCTATTTAAATATAAGACATTATCAAATATAAATACATGCATAAATATAGTTATTAGCTTCTTTTGATATTGCTATGGCTCCATGATGTCATATGATTATCCATTTTTCCATGAACATAATGGGGATATGGGAGATTTCCGGGCAGAAGATTATACATTATTATTAAACACATATAGAACTATATATGTCCGATGTAGGGCATGAATTTATTGAAATCATTCGAAGAATTCCTCAATCGCAGTCTGACGCATTTCTGTAGCTGGGGGCCGGATTGGCCCCTTGGAGGATTGCGCTTCAGTTATTGCCGATTTCGGGGCAGTGCGAATTGATTGGCATTCTTGGAATTCAGAGATGCGGGCTTATGGCATATGCCATGTGTATAATTAATAATCGGGCAGGCAAAGCATGCATATATATATATATATAAATATAGATCCTTTGGTAAACAACGATACCGATTTGGATACATCTGCGGGTTATGTCGCATACGTGCTATAATTTACCACGCTGAATCAGTATCGAGCCATTAAAATGATAAGAAGTCCTCCTAAACAATACGGGCTTGTTTAGTGACAGTATTTCGATTTTCTAAAGTGAATCAGTCTTAAATATTAATAATTAAATATTTAGAGAATTTCTGATAGATGATAATATTAAAAAAAAAATCTTTTTTAATAATTTTCTAAGTATATTTTTGAATTGAAATATATTTTTTGCATTCCTCCGATATTTAGAAATATCTCTAAGATGTTTTGAAGCAGAGTATGAAAGTTCTCTCCTTTCTTTGAATAAACACTTTTTATTACAATTTTAGTAGTTCCTTTGATTTTTAAGAGTTCCCACATATTTTAACAAAATACAATTTCAGGAATACCCAGAACAAAAGCAATTGAACCTTGAACCACAATTCAGTCTTCCAATATAAAAACAAGAACATTGCAGTCGGGCGATACCGACTGCGTTATACTCGTTCACGTTCTTAAATAAAAGATTCCATAGCTCCCATATATCAAACCCCCATNCCGACTGCGTTATACTCGTTCACGTTCTTAAATAAAAGATTCCATAGCTCCCATATATCAAACCCCCATAACTTTGTCAAAAGTGAACCGATTTTCACCTTTGATGGCATTTTGATCATGATTTGTCCTATATATTGACTCTACATTAAAAATATATTCATTTTCAAAAATAAAATTTTTTGGAATTTTTTGGTAAAAAAAAGCAAGGGTCCCCCCTTGTGAATTTTGGAAAAAATTTTTTTTTCAAAATTTAGAATTGCGAATTTATAGTTTTAATCGATTTTATTTGTTACAATTATCATAAAAAACAACATTTGAGGTGATTCTGAGGGGTCAAATTTTTGGTCAAAAATCATGTCAAAATCGACAAAAATTTTGACATGTAAGGTTGTCAGATTCCATAGCTCCCATATTTTAAACCCCCATAACTTTGTCAAAAGTGAACCGATTTTCACTTTTGATGGCATTTTGATCATGATTTGTCCTATATATTGACTCTACATTCAAAATATATTCATTTTCGAAAATAAAATTTTATTGAATTTTTTGGTCTTGTCTTGAGGTTTGTTGGCTGGGTGGGGGAGTGGGGGGACATTGCACAAACCCAATATACTAGTTTCACTTCGTGAACGAGTATAAAAAGTGCCAATTCGGCGGGCGTTAGAAAAGAAAAAAAATGAAGCCAAGAGCCCATAAGAGCTGGAAAAAACAACAACAACAATTGCAACAAGCTCAAATATGAACGTTATATCAATGTGATCGACAGTTGCCAACGGTATCAGCAATTTGTTATTTTTTTATTACCTGTGAATCGATTGTATTAAGAGCTATTAAAATATTTTCTTAACCTGCTATCATATCATTCAATTAGGCAAGAAATGGCTATATATAGGATCATAAAACATATTATTTTGTGGCTGATAATGAGTGTGAAGACTCTCGTTGCTATAGAGCTATTCAATTTATTTGCTGTTGTTGTTGTTGTTGTTGTTGTTGTTGCGGCCCCAACGCACATTAGAGCCCCAATAAATACATCAAAATAAAAATGTCGCCTTCAAATAATTATTTACAACTCGACTGCAGATAATGGAAGACGCCCGGAGCCAGATAGACTACGGTTCGAGTAGACAATGGATTGAGTCTCAGCCTCAGTACAGAGTATTTTTACATTTAATATTTACTTGATATATATATATTTTTTTTGGCACCCTAATACGCAGATAAACGCCAGATAAGCTGCACGGATCAAGATTAGGTTTTATGTGAGCTTTATCAGTTTTAGTGCTGGATGCTCCATAAACTTGATAAGATCTTTTTCTTTTCATGTTCCTTAAGAATCGAATATTTATGAAGCTATTTGCTACTTGATTATTATTATATTTTTTTGTATATATTTTTTTTTTCGATTGGACAATGTCTGTTGGGTCAGTTTGTGAAACTGGGTTAGGCACACATTGGGTGCCCACCGTCTTGAAGTTTTATTGGATTGTTGCTTCATCAGGTGGAAAATATCATAGGTTGGCGCATGCTACAACAACAACAGCAACAGTACCTGATATATTTATGAATTTACAATGCCCGAGTTATTCTTCCAATTTCGACAATTTATTACCGAATACTTTGAACGTTTATTTGCTTGATTCGACACTCAAAAGACGGTACTGTCCCCGAACCCAAAAGCAAAAGTGTTTATTCCTTCCTCTTCGATTGTGTGTGTGTGTGTGTGTGTGTGTGTATTTGGCTGCAGATAAAACGAAACTGTTGTCTAGATAGAAGAAAAGATAGCCACGAGCAGACCCTGCGTATGCGTTATATATGTCGATTATATGATGGCCAATAAAGTTAAGCACCCTGTAAACGCGGTCATAATCAATCGCCTTTAAGGTAACATATTCACTCAATGATAGATTCATTCGAGCCAGTAAGTTGGTCACTCAGTCAGAGTTCGCACTGTCGGCTAGTGAATATTCGATTTGTTTACGCATAATATATACAACATATATACTCTATATAAAATATATACAGTGTGAGATAATTGCGTGGCCTTTTGACAAGATCGTCTCGTGTGTTTACTTTGATTCCGACTTACTTGGAACTCGATTGTGTACTCGATTCTCTTATCCCATATAAGTGTATATATATATATATATTTATACTCGATTATTGTATACGAACGGGCTTTGCTTTATCGACGCTACTGTCACTTTCTTGTCATTGGACCATTGTTTACGAGTGTGGGATTTTTTTTTCTTTCTATATTTACAGTGCCCATTACATGACAGTTAATTCAGATATGCGAGCAAACTGATATATGGCATAACAGAGTCTTTAAATGGGGCACGTACATATATCAGACCTTAGAGCTAACTAAATTTCTCTCTCACTCTCTCTAAGGTAAAATATATTCAAGCATTGCCGAAAATAATTACCACTTTATCGTTTGAAAGGTATAATTTTTGCTTAAGCATTTTATTGGGGGGAAGTTGTAAAGATAACATTTCCATTCATCAAATGATTATTTGTAGTCTAGTCTGACTCAATCAATAGTCAATAGTTTTTTTTTTGTTTTTTACTATACATTTTAGGTGGAAGTATTATATCTATCGCTTGAACATTTTATATTCGAAGCGAGGTAATTAATTAAGGTTTGCAATAAGCCTTCATAATCCATATTTAATTTAATTTTCATACAGGGTATTTTCTAGTCTCATACATTCAAAAACCTGCAACTTAGTTACTTAGTATTATATTATTGTCAATTATAAAACTGTTTACAAAGTGCCCGATGGTTTATAATCAGATACCTTATAAACAGATACACCTGACTACCACGAGGTATTATAACTCACGCGAAACACTTGTTTGAGGTATGCCACATTTATTGCGGCAAGTAAAATTTAACTTTAATCTATGTTATTTTATATACGGAATAGGGTTTAATTATTTGTATTAATATAATATTATTATTTTCTACCAGAAATAATCGCAATATTTTTTAGATCATAGGCAGTTACTCAGGTATATGCAGGGTATGCCATAGTCAAAATATGCTTAGCACATTTTTATATGGTATATTATGGTCTATGTAATGCAATGAGTTTTTAACCGCATTATAGCTCGAGAAATACTTGAAATATTTTATACATACATTTAAGTTATTTATAGAGTATGTTTTAGTCAAAAAATTAATGTACAAAAATTAAGTTTGGCAAAGCCCAAATTAAACAGCGTAACTTTGGTCTACGAAATTTATTGTGTATAGTGTATCTGACAGTCGATCAAGTTTTTAGAGCTTTCTCATAATCGTTAATGTGTTTATTTTCATATTAGAAAATAGATAGTAAATAATCGCCTTTAACAACAACAATAACGACAAAGTGCATAGTACACTTTTATGTAGAAAAAACGTTCAGACAAGCTAGACAGAGAGAGTGGGAGCAAGTTAAAGAGAGAGAGGGAGAGAGAGAGAGGCAACGCGAAGGAGAGTGCATGACACATGGACAAACAAGTGCTTGTGTTTTATGGGCTTAGGCTAAAGCGACGTGGCTGTGGACAATGTACAACGTGCTGCCAACTTTTGTTGTTGTTGCTGCTGCAGTTGTTGTTGTTATTGCTGCTGCTCCAAATTGTGAGGCGTCGACGTCGACGTCGATGTCGATGTCGACAGCGCAGCTTCGAGTGTTTGTTGATATCATAGAACTTGGGAACAAAACAAGAACAATTTGTTATTGTTTTTTAGAGTTCTCGCCGTGCATCGCTTAATTTTATATGTATTTTATATGTATATATTGCATATATATATATATTCTCTTACCCGATAAACATTTTTTTGAGCGTATGTGGGTGTGCGTGTGTGTGTGTGTGTATGTGAAGTAGCGCCGCCGGCACATTTAAGCGATTTCTAAAATTGTGGCGATCAATTGACGACGAGCCAGTCCAACGCAAAGTTAGTGATCAGTTTTTAAGGGATTGTGTTTGCGATAAATGAGACAAACAAGCAAGGAATATTGTGAAAACCGCTAAAGAAATGATATATATATATTATTTACGTGACTTTCTCACGTTAATTAAAAACACAAAAAATTCAATTAAAAATATAAAAAAAATATATCATAAATAAAAATCGATGCGCGTGTGTGTTAACACAGTGTTTACCTGTGACCTGACCCGGCAAGGGTTACGCAAGTGAGTGACATTTTACAATCCAGACAGGATATGCGCCCAGATTTGAGGTTACCTCGACTCTGACAGTGGCAGCTGAAGACAACTTTGAAGATTTGGCAATGCAGCATCTTCCGGTGCTAATTGCAGTCGGGGTAGATGGGTAGTTAAGGGCGCGTGCCCTTGGCAGATGAAGGGGCGATTGCAGCTTTGGGTATGCGTCGTATTGAGTTACGTGCCACGCCTACTCCAGCTATGCAGCAGCAGAGACACACCAGTTCAGCTGCCCGTGTTGCAGCGGGGCACAGCGCATTTGACCTCGTTATAATTATAGTGGCTGCGATGCCGTCAGTAGACTACTTGAATTTGACTTGAGAATTTCGCATTCACTGGATGAGTTCCTCAGCAAATACATATATATATATATTTTTTTTTTGGGTATTTGTGTGGCAAAAGGAACGACTTCCGCTTCCTTAACAATAGCAGCAGCAGCCGTCGATGTTGGAGTTGTAGTTGTTGTTGTTGTCCTGGCATGTCAATAAGACACACACAATTGAAATCGTTAGGTCTTACAAGATCAGCAGAGGCTGATATAACCACTGTACAGTACGCTTTGCCTACACTCGGCACCACTCGGCGAACAATAAACGAGACGACTTTTGATTCCTTCAAGCACCGCAGCGAAACTTTTAAACAAGCATTAAAAATGAAAAGGGGGCAGCACACAAACAAATCAGCAAAAAGAAGAAAACACACACACACAACAAATACTAATATGAATACGAATACGTAAGAAGAATGCGAATAAGATTGAGCGTACACTTAGAGAAACACGACATTAACGTATTAATTGGGGAATTTATATTACATAGCGTTTTGTTCCTAAAAATTGTTGCATAATTTCAATCAAGAAATATACCTAAAGTAATAATTTGCATATAAATAAACCTAAAAACGTTTTCAGTTAAAGTATATATCAAAGAGATGATATTATTATTTAATATTATTAATATTATTAATAATAATATTGATATTATTTTTAAAATAAATAAATAAAATTCTTAATTATTTCGCCAAGTGTACAAGTTGAACTGAAACAACGAGTACTTGCTTGAGTACATTAAAATCGCTCACAAAAGCTGCTGCTAGAGCGCGTATTCTTATGATCCATTGTCCTTGTGCAGACAGTTAAAGTCAAAGATCAGCCTTCCAGCTGAGTTAATTATAGACGACAGCTCAAACCGAACCGAGTCCGGGTCGAGAGCAGGAGACACATCGAACCCAGTCGGTTGGCGAGCGAGCTCTGAATGGGCCAAGGAAGTCAGGGAAGTGTTCAAGTTCAGGACCAGGCAGTCGGGGCAAGTGGGCAGCGCCTAAGGATATAAAATCAGCGCAGTTGGAGATTTGGCGCGAAAATATTTAAGAGAGCGGCCAGAATAGGGCAGTTAGGCCAAACAATTGAAAATATCTGAAGCAAAACAAGGTGATGCCTAAGTAAGAACTGAGAAAAAAACGAACAGTGATTCAAGATATATATCATATGCTATCAGGTATTACTTCGTATATTTATCCTCGTTCGCGAAGTCAAAAAGGTATATTTTGTATGTCTGGCTGTCCTTCCGTCTGTATAAAAGTAATTTCTTTGGAATTTGTGGTCAAAAAATGGCATGATAAAATTGGTTTATATTTATTTATATGTTATATATATAAATATACTTTGCTAAACATTTCTTCAACTCTTATATTTATTTATTTATNATTTATATTATATTTTCCATATATTAATAAAAGGTTGAGATTCGTTCACTTCTCACACATTTATTGCTTCGCTGCTTATCCATTATTCTATTTATTAAAAATTTATGGCCCTGACTAGAATCTGCCATGCATTTCCCAAAGTAAAAAACAAATAAAATATATTCCGCATATTCTTTGACTTTTGAGGCGTGTTTACTGATGAATTATGTGTCTCTATCTATAAGTATCTATGGCTGAACCACCGTCAGTTCGATATGCAATGCAAATGCAAAGCCATTGACTTGTGCAGCAAACCAAAGCGAAATGCAAATAAAGTCCTCACAATTCGGGCAATCCTTTCTATCTGTTTGCTTCACGCCAAACCAACAAAAAAGGGTAGGGGAAGGGGAAGAGAAAAGTGTGTGTTAAATTATGTGACAAGGGCGCAATGTTGTTGATTATGTTGTTTTAATTTAACGCTATTAGAACCTCAGAGCCCTTTTTATTTATTTTGTATTTTTTTTTTGGGGCGCCGGGACGAGCACGAACATGAGGACGACCCTTGCAACCCCTAAGGCGCCCCGATGTTAATGACATAACCAACTTGGACGTGCGCCTAATTGACTGCTGCTGTTTGACAAACGCAAATAGATACAGATACAGATACAGATACAGCTACGGCCATGGCTACAGATTGAGATACAGATACTGTCAGTTGGGCATATGCATGACAGCTTTTGTTGTATTCATATTTTATCACATTTCTCCCATTGTTGTTGTTGCTGTTGTTGTTGTTGTTGCACACATATTTATTAGGGGGCTTGCCTTGAAGTGGACATAAAAGTTAACCCAATGCAAATAAATAACAAGTACACAAATTTATAACCCCAATACAATAAACGCTTTTGCATTTCTAACTTATTACCTCAGTTTTTATTTATTTGCTCGCACTGTGGTGGGAAATTATTATACTGATAGATATTTTCCAAAGGATTTTATTATTTGGGAAACTCAAAAACAGATTTATAACTGCGCAATTTCTCTAAAAAAAAAGTATTTTGTGATAAATTTATCAGCAACTTGAAATAAAATAAATAAATTTATGCGGGTTCAGGCAAAAAATCAAAAAGAAGAAAATACCAAACCAATTATCAGCACACATTAATGTGAATTATGGCAAAATAAAAAAACTGTGATGGAATCATAAAGTGCTTTAAGAAATCAGCAACATCGAAGCTTTAATATTTGCCAATAGGCGCCCCCATAAGACTCCGAAAGCCATTAAAATTTGCGATAAGCTGGTGCAGGAAGCACAAAAAGTTATTTATTTAATATTCAGAAAACTAATTATGTGTTGCCATATTCACATGTGGCATACAGAGGTCAGCTTAGCTATTAACTGGCCGAACACAATCGTTCATTCCTATAAATGAAAAACATCCTATGGTAACTACGATAAATACAGAAGGGATATAGAACCAATAGAATTTGATCAGTTAATAAGAAATATACTAAAAGGAAATACTTGAATGTAATTGATTATTCGATTATTTATTAATTTATAATAATATTAAAATTATAATAATATTTTTAATATAT
>SCDT01001291.1:0-24790 GCA_004143765.1 Drosophila melanica
TAAAATTTTTGGCTGTATATCATGTAGAAGAGTGCAATAATCGATTGCCATCAAAATTTTGTTAACCGGATGCAAAATATTGTCCAAATAGTCGCTCGAAGCAGTTTGATTTGATTTGTGCTATTTATATGACCACGGCTGTATATATACACACTATTGACCTTGACATTTATATATGCTAATGCAAAAAAAAAAATTATTTTAACCCTATGAACGTTTCAAGTTTTTTTTTGTTTTTATTTTATATTAGTTTATTTATACATTTAATTATAGTTAGCTTTTCTACGCGGAAGTATGCAATTGTTGTTGTCTGATTTGCTTGAAGAATCAAATCACAAAAACTTTTTCCTCAGCGCTGGTAGTTAAAATTTCCATAAATAATAAATGCACAACAGTTGCTCAATTTATTTATTTATCAAACAAATGAATTGTGTTTTATTTATGTCCTATTTGCTAGATGAGAGGGCATCAAATCAAAACCATTTCAATTAAAATGAATTTAATTAAAATTTGCTAGCATACTGAACAACTTTTTTGTTTTTGTCGTTCTTTTGTTTTAAATTATTTTCTTTGCGCTAATTAATTTATTACAATATTTTTATGAAGCCCCCGCAGTCCCGCCCATGAGTTTTTCATTAGTTTTCGCAATTTATTTCTGTAATTTAATTATAAACAAATATGCAACAACAAATTCCATTATTGAGCCCTATGAACACTTTCAGCTTTCTTTCAATGCCTTTCACTCTGTGTCATTGTTGTTTCATACTTTTTATTTCATTTTTGAGCTCATGTAATGTTATTTATATTTATATTCCTCATCCCTCTTTTGTTGTTTTGTTTCACTGTTGTTTGTTTATTAAAAATATTAATCAGTCATTTGAATGCAATGAATTGCTGTGTATATATATAGTACGTGTGTATGTGTGTGTGAGCACACACCATAAATAGTATTTAAAGGATTCCATTTCTCACCCAAGACCCATTGCTCGCCCAGCCACTATCCATCCACCCACCGGTTGACTGTTAACAATAATGCAATAATTTATACCATTTATTTGCATTGCGCTCGCTGACAGGCTAAATAAAACTTGGCCAACTGATTGCCGCAGTGCAATTATTTCGGTTTAAAGATGGCCGCGTGTACGATATATATTTTAAGGAAATATAATATATACAATTAACTTCGCTTAAAGATTAACAACAAAGAAATTGATTGCAATTTAAAATAAAGTATTTTAAATCGGAAAAAAACTATAATAGACCAATAATTTTTCATTTGAATTACGTTTAAATAAAGCGAATTATTTGGCTTAAAAAAATATGTAGAGTCACGATAGCTTCTTTTTTTTGCATCATTTAAGTAATCACGACACGCGCCCATCTCTATTTCAATGTGGCCACGTGAATTATGTTGCCTACTTTTGTGCGCCGCTGGCAGCCCGCTTTCAAGTGAAATTTATTAAAAAATGCTTTTTGCACTTATTGAAAAACAAAAAAAAAGAAAAATAGTAAATGGTATGCTATAATTGATATATTCAATTTAAGCACTTTAATTGCTTATGATACTCCCAACTAAAAGTAAATTTTCATTCATTTATATTGTTGCTATTAATTCGTGTAATCAAATCAAAATATGGCAAGTTTCCTCAAAATATCTTTCTAGTATTCTGAATAGTCCCTGAATACATAATTTCAATTTGCATACATTTCACAATTATACGCAATATTGTTATTGAGTTGAGTTTGGGTTTGCTTAATGAGCTCGTTATTATTACTTTTTTTGTTGTGTTGTTTTACTTATTAACTAAAGTTCGCTTAATGAAAAAACATACTTCACTTACTTGTCGTAAGGGTGGGCATGCGGATGCTTCTTTATGTCCGGGGAGTGCCGCATTAGCGTCGCGTTCTGGCCGTTAACGGGTGAGAGGGTTAGGCTGCCCTCGTGACTGCCGGAGCTGGAGCCGCAGCCAGCCATCATTTTCTCCGTCTCCTGGCGGCTGTTTGCCATTATTCGTCGTATGGTGGGCGCGCAGGGTGTGCGTCAGAGACGCGACTCCTGCACGTGCTCGTGTCAAACCTGACCGTGTGCGTTCATGTGCAGCGCCTCACCGGCATCCGAGGGCGCCCCGGATAGCTGAGCAGGTGGATAGTACTGCAACGAGGTGCAATTAAGATACTGTGCGTGGGTTAGACATTATCGTTGACCACATAATTAAAAGCCCCAAATAGTCGCCAAACAATAAAGAGTTGCCGACATCCAAATACCCTACAGTAAAATCTATAAATTATATATGAATTTCCAGTCAAAATTCTGTTTTTAGATTTAAATGCAGAATAGAATTTTTGATTTCAAACTCTGCAAAAAATTCTTTCTTATTTAAAACGGTCCAGTTTAGCCCTAGCTTTGGTACAATTTCGACATGAATTTCGACCCAAAATTTTCTAAATTCTAAATTTATATGCAGGTTAAATGTAGATTCCAAACTTTGAAGAATAACTGCTTTCTCATAAAAATTAGTCAAATTTCAATGCGAAAATTAATTGCCAGAATTATAACTTAAATTTCAACCCAAATTCAGTTTTAAATATTCAAATGCAGGATTAACCAAGAACTCAAGCAATAATCAAATTGTGGGTTCATATTTAAATGGAAAATAAATATAAAAGTGAAATCATAAAAAAAAAGTTCTTTCCAATCAAAATCTGTTTAGTTTTCAAAAAAGTTAGGTTACTTTAAAGTATGCCCCCAAATATAACTAAAAATTTATAGATAAAATTTTTACAAATCAGAGTTAAATTCGGGTTTATTTATAAGGTTTTAACGAAAAACATACGCCTAATAAATCTATCTCTGCATATATCTCTCTAAAATTCATACAACCCGATCCAATTACAAATTGAAAATTTCTAGGGTATCAAAATCTCAAAAACCCCATTGTAATGTGTACTTACCCCGACGCGTCCATTATCGTAGTCGCGACTCGCTTGAATGGTCAATTTGGCCTTGGCGTGCATTGTGTCGGTGAGCGTGTTCCTTTGATGTGTGGACGGCACGCCCACGCCCGGCACAGCGCTGGCGGGGCGTAGCATCATGGAACCGTTACTCTTGGCCGCGCCGCCGGCAACATTGGCGCCGTTTGCACTGTTTGCCTTATTGCGGAAGCAAAACTCAATAATTGCAACGAAAACAGCGACAAGCAGACCACCGATGAGTATATAGAAGATGCCAGCCACATTGCTCAGCGAGAGCTCGTTGTGGGACGCCTCCTGATTGTCCTTGCTGTGATTGCATTCATTCTTGTCGTACCACCATTTGTTGCGCAGCTTAATCAGCTCGCCGTTCTCCTCAAGCGAAAGCACTGCCAAATTGATGGGATCCCTGCAAGTGGAAAGTGGTTACAATTTATTGAGCATTACATACACAAGGAAGTTTCGAAGGTTTTTCTCTTTTCTCTTTATTTTTTGGTTTTTTTGTTTTTTTTTTTTTGCTATGCTGTCTAATAAAGTTCTGGGCCACATTTGGCTGGCGAATCTTCCTTAATATACAGACATTAGCAACTGATTAGAAACAAGGAATGAATGGAATGAAATGGAAATTGAAATGAAAATATTTTAGGAAACAAAAAGAAGGAATTATCCATTGGCAGAATTATAATTATATTTAGACACATGCTAGGCATGAAACCTATATAATATTTATGCAACAATATTTATAATTAGTTTTCCGATAGATATTAAATGTGATTTTTTTTACTTTAAATATCAAGAATTGTGTCGAACCGAGGTTCAAACCAGCCTTGGGACATGGTATCGAACCACACACAATTTTTTCTTTGTTTCTATTTAGTTGTCAACAGCTGTAGTATATATATATATATATATACATATCCATTTATTTCTACTCACTTGAGTGCCGAGCTAAGCGGCGTAGCGATGCCAAATCCCTTTGTATCCAAGTTGGCGCCCACTTTCATTGTGTCGCAGGGCTCCCGCGCATTAACATATTCATTTTTTGGCGATTCCACAAGCAGCGCATATTTACCCTTGGATGTGCGCACACGTTTAATACCCTCATCGTAGGTGCTCACAAAGACGTGCTTGCGCGTGTTCATATACTCCCACATTTTGTTGTGCAAACTAATTGGCGAACGCTGCGGAATAAACAGCAAAGATCCACATAAGCATTAAGCACACTTTAACCAATTATTTAACACAATTTAAAAAAAACGAAACAAAATTAAATCATTGCTGTCGGGTGTAAACGACTGTCACTCAACGGTTTTACTTATTCTTATTTTAGAAAATTATTCAAACAATTTTTTGTGCGATTTTAAGAGATTTGAGGAAGATACATCGACTCTATATATACCGAATATACCCTCTTCTATTCGTGACTATAATTAACTTAAATTTAATCAATGTTCACGTATAATATTCTGATAACAATAGGAAAGGAATAGATTCCACTCAAAATTCCAGTTGCGAAATTCGCTCAGCTAACCCGTTTAAGCTGAAAATTGGAAATTATCGGTTGTCAATGGGTTGGCGTGCACATACCCGGAAAAAGTCCCAAGTGGAGCCGTGCAACAGCGTGCCGTACTGTACCTCAGTTTGCATGGCCAAGTCCTCTGGCGAATTGATGGGCGTCACCATGCGCTCAACGGTAAGAAAGGCGGCCAAATTTGCAGTGTACGACGAGATGAGGATGAGCGTGAAGAAGAACCAGGATGCGGCTGCAATCCGACCCGAAACGGAACGGGGCGACAGATCGCAGCCCTGCTGCATAAAGGCGGCCAGCGAATACCAGAACGAGTTCAAAATGCTAAACTCATTGACGAGCGATGCGCTGCCGGCGCCCGATGCTGCTGGGCCAGATGCATGGCTGCCGGCGGCGAGGGAGGCCTGCAGGGCGGCGGCGGCGGCGGCACAGGCCGTCGTCTGGGCACCCGGTGTCGGTGGCCCGGGCGGTGGGTGGTGGTGGGGCACGGATGCGCCACCAATGATGCCGGGTGGCTGCTGATTGGCAAGCTGTTCGTGATGTGCATGTGGATCTGTAAGGCGACCGGAGAAAAACGAGAGTGTGAGCGCGAGAGCATGTGTGCGAATAGGCCACAAAACGTAACCGCAGCAGTGCTGACAATTTAGCTTTTATTTATGTTGGCTTGACTAGCCGTTTTTTTGCTAAACATTTTGTAAAATTATAAGAAATTTGACGCGTTAAGTAAAATAAAGTAAAATAAAATATATGTTAAGTAAAAATAAAGCTAGAAATTTGTTTAGTTTGACTATTGTACTCCCAATTTAATTATTTTCTGCTTGAAAAATTGTTGTAATTATTTTTTTCCTATTTAAAAAGTGAAAGTAAATATAATAAAATTACTTTAAACTGAAATTTAACCTTTTAGTTCAGCCATTTTATTTATCTTTAGAAAACTAAAGCAAATTAAAGCTAAATTTAGCCAAAAATATAAAAAAAAGGTCTGCTCTTATTAAAATTTCTTTTAAAATTGTTTCTTAAAATTTTTAAATAAAAAATCCAGTAATAAAAGTTTCAAAAGTGTTTGGTTTCACATTTGATTGCTGATATATAAGTTAAAAAAAGGATATATGATTTAAAAAAAAATATTTGAGCTCTATGATATTTTCACAATATAATCCTAACACTTTTACCTTTTGTATTTATTACTTATGTATAATAAAAACCACAAATAAAATAAAATTGTGTAACACGCTTTAATAGCAAGTTTTTGCTCTCAATTACTGTAAATGTAAGCTTTCCTTTGGTAATTATTTTTGGCTTCTTTTTGAGCATTTTTGCCCGAGTTCTAACTGGCTATTTGCACCTTTCATATGCTGCCAACACTTGACCGCAGCAGACGGCAAACTGTGCTGGGCAAGGCAGCTGTCCCAGTTGACAGACGGACATATCGAGACATATCGTGCATACATATGAATGCTTTATGTGTGTTTGTGCATACACATACATATGTATGTCCATCTGCTGTTGCCCTGTTGGCTGTCCAACTGGCAACTGTCAATCATTTCGTTTGGCTTGACTTTTTGCGCCTGCTCTAATTGATATGCAATCAAGCGCATAGCCAAAGCTCCTGCCCCCCCTCCCTCCGCCTTCGGTTCTTGCATTGGCTCCACCCGTTTCCTGCTATATTTGCTATTGCTCCTCCTCAATGACTGACTGAGTGAATGACTACTGAGCTGCTTCAGGCATTCTGGCTGTCATATCTGAGCATTTTCATGCACTCGCATTTCAGTTTTTATTTTGCACTCGCTAGTCAGCTTGTTCTGCTCCTTTTTCTTGTTCTGTGGCATTATCCTGTGTGCCCTACGCTCAGCAGCATTTTTGTTTTTTTTTTTCTGTTTTGTACAGTGTGGTAACACGTTGCCTGCATACAAAATGTTGTTTACTTTCCGCTAAAATTACATTAAGGATGTTTTGCAGGATGCCAATAGATTGTTATGTACGGCAATTGTCTGCTGTTTCATATGTGACCTACGTATTTGGATTTTGATTGCCGACATGAATTCACAATCCCCCCCCGCCCCACCCTCCGACACCAACACCAACAAATTGAATCACATAATTGAATTATACGGCAACGCATGCAAAACAACTCCCCAAGTTATGCAGATGCCACATTCATATTTTCAGCCCGCACGCCCCCGCCCCCAATTCCGTGTTGCGGCGTGCGCTCCCAGGCGTCCCAGAAGGCAGCTCATAAAATATCAATATAGTGTAATAAAAAAGAAAAGAAGCCAAAACCTCAAACCTTGGTCTCGTATTTAGCTGACTTCAAATATCTTCTTATAATGGGATACAATGCAAAAGGAAAAACTAAGTTTTCCCAGATTTAATATAAAATTTACAAAAATAAAAATTTAAACTTTAAAAACTCCTCTAATTCCTAGATTTTAAATTCTATTTCTGTTTCTATTCTAAAAACACTTTTTATCAAAGAAAGCTTATTTAATGCGTTCTTTTTATATTCAACCGCATATCAGACTTCAAATGTGAAAGCAAAAATCGTTCGCGAGTCTCAATCAAAATGATGTTTCGCTTTTTAATCCAGGTAGAAGCCTTCTAAGATGCTGTTTAAAGCTACCTTTGGCTAATTTCCATTTATATCAAACAATATCTCAACTTTCAAAGCACTGTGACAGTAACAGAAAGCGCGGCACGAAGGTGGGCATATAGTAGGCGGCACATGGTATATTTACCTGGTAACTGTGATTGTTGTAGCTGCTGCTGCTGCTGCTGCTGTTGAACAAGACGCCATTCGTGCGGTGAGAAGCGGGAGACAAGGAACAGGACGATGCTGACACCAATATAGCTGAAGATGACGCTCACCTGTTGGCGGCATAATAAAAACATGAAAAGCGTGTGAGATGCGAAGGATGCGATAGCTTTTGCTTCATCTTCTGCTTCAGCCTCAGCTTCCTTTGCCTGTTCACAAGGCGCAACTGTATAATTTGGGGCTAAAAAAAAATTTCATTAAATTCCCTTTACTAATTGAAGCGGAAGCGGCAATGGCTCTCCTAGAAAATGGCGGAACATTAGCCTAATGGGACGAGTCGCGCAGGATAAACAGAAACGCTTGACTGGCGAGAGCGTGCCGACTAAATGATACCTTATTTTCGGCTTTGCAATATAAATTATGTAACAATTTAGGCAATTTATTTTGAAATTTTTCTTTCTCTAAGTTCCACCCTAGAAAAATTTATTGTTTAACAACTTTTGAGTTCTCAATTGAAAATGGGTAAAAAAAGGGGTGTAATAGCTTTGTGCAGGCAGAAAGAGTATCTGTGAAATCATAAAGTATATATATTCTTGATCAGGTCGACGAGTTGAGTTGATTAGGCCATAAACTAGCTAAAAACTTCAGCTTTTCGGGTTTAGACTCCATGTTTTCAAATGATCGATAGCATTTATCGTTATTTACAATCGATAAATCTACAACAAACTTGAATTTGTTGCCCTTATTCGCTATAATACGACTAAAGCAGACACCAGATTTTCTGAAAAAATTCCAAGATTGGTGGACACAGAAGTTTTTACGGAAGAAGCGGTACCGATATATAAATCGATATTTATGGATAATGGTACTTTTTAAGCGTTATTGAAAAAAAAAAGAAAGTCCTATGTGACAAAACTAATAATAATTATAAAGTCAACAACAACAACAGTAAGTCTATATCAAAGTTATGTGTAATATCAAATCGATATATATCGATTTTGGAAATATTGGACGTAATCGCAGATAGCATTATCTCATTTATTAATATTAATGAGGAGTTTATATACTTTAAAAAAATAGTTGCTGTTTTCTGGCTTTTACATAGATTTGCATAATTGCAATATACCCATTATTAATAGATTTTCAATTGATTACAGGGTGTAAAAACAATGGCAGGTGACGCTGCCTTTCGAGAACTTCGACAGGCTGCCAGCTTTGCTGCCTGTTGCCTGTCTGACTGCCAACTGTTGCCGTTGTGTTGTTGTTGCTGCCGCTGTTGTTGTTGTTGTTCATATTGTTGTCGTTATCAATGCTTCAATGGCTGCCACGGGGCGCGCCTTTGTGCGCTGGCAAAAAGAAAAGGTGTCGTCGCCGGCGTCGTCATAGTTGCTTTTATGCACACATCGACACACACACAAACACACACACACAAACAAACACACACTCGTTAGGCTCTGCTTGTGCCCGTCAGTAGCGGCATTTATTGGGGGCGTTGCTGTTGTCATCCAGGCAACGCGTTCTCCTTGTCGTCGCGTCGCTTCGCGTCTGTGTGTGTGTGTGTGTGTGTGTGTGTTCGTGGGTGTTGGCGTGTGTGTGCACCATACAATGCGTCATTTAATTTATGATAAATTTTTTTTTGCTCAAGTCTTTTAATATTAGCTAGCTAACTTTTGCAGGCATCGCCGCTTTTTCGAGCCTTTTTCCAGCCACCTTTTGCTCTTTGCCCGGCGCCGGCAATTTGCATTTGTAATTCGCTGAGCTCATGTCAAAATGAGCGTAAGATTTCACAGCCCTGTTCACTGACTTTTCTAAGCATTTAATATTTTATTTTTTTTTTTTTCCTTCTTTCACAGATTTGTCGCGATGTCAACACGTTTAATGCGCACGGAAAATGGTTAAAGATAACAAAAAAAAAATCGCCTAAGAACTTGTAGCTGGGCTCGGAAAATGATAGTCTTTGAAATATTTTCGAACACATTATTTGCAGTTGAGTAAATTGAAATCAAGTTTAAAGAAGCACTTTTGATTTATAATTTAATAGAAGAAATCAATTGTAAAGGTTTTTGACTTTATAAAATGCCATCAAATATATTTAAATTTTTAGCTATTATATGTATATTATTGTTAAATAAATTAAATACGCCTGAACTATTCTTTAATCAAATTTTTCCATTTTATATTTTCGTTTAATTTAAGAAATGAACTCTATGTAAAAACAAATTTTGACAAAAATCAAAAATAATTGTCATTAATTAAAAAACGTAGACTCTAAATCAACTTTTACTCAATTTTGAATATTATATGATATATTTTATCTACCGTTCTTTCAAATTTGTTATTTATTTACTCAAAATTCCAGCAGTCTTCAATCTCAATAATGTGGTCAATTGACTTGTCGCTGTCATTAGATTAAAGAGCCACTTCTACGGGCTCAACTTAGCAGCGAGCTGGCTGTTTTTTTGGGCGTTGCATCCAACTTTTACTGGCTTTTGGCTCGTATATCAACATCATCAACTAAATGCTCATATAATTCTGATGGCTGGCCATTATTTAAACAAGCGTCAAGCGGCCAACTTTGGACTAGCGCCAAATTTAATACTTGACGGCTACGTAATTTTTTGCTCCCAGCGCTTGTAGTTGTTGTTTATAATGTTCAAAAAATAAAAACAACAACAAAAACAAAACAAAATCGGGCACAAAAAAAAAAAAAGGCAAACAGTAGCGTAAAAAACTTTGTCGTTTACTCTATTAAACTTTTTTTTGGGGAAGCTTACGAGGTAGCAAGTTGAAGCCGAAACCAGAAGAAATAAATATACAAAAGTCCAAGTTTGCGGCAAAGTTTCGCCCAGCGAAATAAAATAAAATGAACAAAAGTAAACGAAAGGGGGCGGCCGGGGGGAGCGCTCAAATTACCAGGCAATGGCGCCAACAAAAATGAAAGAAATGTTTAAAAAAAAAATAAACTTTACTCATTTGTATGCAGCGCAAAATTTTGCATTATTTTGACTCGTTACCAAAAGTCTAAATAAACACAATGCGCCGCACGTCTAGACGCGGACACCGGGGGACGTCGGGGGGCTTTAAGCTTATTTTCTGGAATTAATCGAAGTTGGTTTTGATTTTAAGCAGTTGGCCGATTATGGCATTAATGTGTGCGTTTATGAATATGTCGACAGCAAGTTCGCAAAGTCGCTTATTTCTGCGTTCTAGTTATTAGTCGATAACAAGTCCATAAGGCATGTAAGGTCGAAAATTTGCGCGTATTTATAAACCTATGCTTGTTATTAATTAAATATTGGTAAATAATCGATATTGTGTTATCGATAACATATCGATAAATTGTTATCGAAAGCCGTACGATTAATTATAATCGCTAAAACGATTAGTGAATGCTGTAGTTAAAATTATTTATGATCGATAACAAATCGATTATCAGTTATTAGGTGACTTGTACTTCTGTCGATAAGAAATCAATAAAATAATTTTAGGTTGACTTTCATTTACTTATTATTGATTTATCAATAATAAATCGATAAGCCAAATAAGAAATCAACTTAAAAGAAACTTGTTTGAATGCAAATTTTTAAACTATTAATTCAATAAAGTTAGTTTTAGAACTTATCGATATTGTCGTAAGCGTGCAGCTTAAACTACTCAAAGTCCAAAATTCAATTACGTAAAGTTTCTCTCCAAAAAACATTTAAATTACTAAACAAGGGTAAAGCTAGGCTGAAACTAGAGCACGACTGCCACTCGCTATCTGGATGGATGCGAAAGGGCAGGGTTGGGGGAAGGGGTGGCAATATGACAGCTTGCAGCAAGAATGCAGCGTGTGTCAAGTCAATGTTGCACCCTATCCACTGACTGGAACATAAAGTTTCTAGTCAGGCAGGCAACCGGAGTTACTACAAATATATACATACATAAAGATAGAATGAGAGTGAGAGAGAGGGAGTTACATATACGCACCCAAATTTCCTGTGATAAAGGATTCATGAAGCTGAACACGCCGGGCGTTTGCTTCACTGGCTTCTTAATCATGATGGAAATGCCCAGCGACATGAACGGCTTGCTGAAGTCAATGACACGTTCGCGTTCAGCGGTAATCGTCATGGCGGCAATCGCAATATCCGCTTCCTGTTGCTCAAAATACGACAGAGACAGACAAAAGAAAGTGCGAAAGAGAAAATGCAAGAGAATTATGCTGAGTTTGCAGTTAAAATAGCGTGCTGCATTTTTTTTTTTGCCCACCTTGCGCATCAGCTCGCCCACCATTCCGTCCCAGTCGCCGTGCACATTGGGATTCTCGGAACCGTAATTGCCATCCTTCACCAGGCGCAGTTCATCTGCGGAAAGGCGTTAAGTATACGACGCGTATTAAACACCAGATGCAACACGTTCCGCTGCCAACAACAACAACAACAACTTACACACAAGGCCCAGTTTCTTCGCCAGCAAATCGGCTAGATCCTTGCAATAGCCCTCGAAACGGTCATTGCCGTGCAGCTGCTCCCCAAACGCCGGCTGCTTAATCATTATATACGGCTCCTCCAGCACCGTGGTCACAATGTACGTGCGATTCTTTTCAAACTCCACATGCGGACGCAAACGCACATATTTCGCATTCAACGGCTGCAGTCCAGCATTATCATTCCACTCGGCAACTTTCACCTGCGAACAAAATTGCTTTCTTTTACTTAAGTGCAAGACAAAGGTTTTTCCGCTGCGAGTTCATATTCATATCGAACCCAGATGTGAGGCGGGTATTATTTTTGGTGTGAAACGCTTTAAAGTTGCTGCTGAATCAGTTTCGTCAGTCGAGTCTATTTAATCATATTTCGTGAGCTCTCTGTGTATTTTTTTCAATTTAATCACTTACTTTCTCTTACTTTCCCTATCTGAATATAATTAACATACTTTATTTGTTGTTATTTCAATATGACTACAACTTTATCAAAATCGGACCATTTAAATCTTTCACTTTTCTCATATTTTGTTTTACAAATCATCGTTTTTTTTTTATAATTTATTTTTAATTTTTAAGTAAACGATAATTTTGTATTATTTATGGCACTTTTTACCTGCTTTTTTATGTATTAAACACATCTACTACTTTTTTTTTTTACTATTTGTCGTGTAACAATAAAGTTAGCTTTAATCGGTCTTTTATTATTCGCCAGGGTATTTAGAGTGCGACTCACTTTATGGTTGTAATTGCGCTAGCCCCATAAATTTGAGCATGTGGCTCGTTTGCCTGACAGCCACTTGCTGCTGGTTCTAACGGTAACCCCCTCGTTGGTTTCTTCAACACCTTCTTCGCACACATATACAGTTACATACCATGGCGCTGTTTACGGTCATCTCGACAACGTGCAGCGTGTAATTGACTCGTCTGCCATCATCGTTGAATTTGATATCCCCGGTGAGCCCTTCGATTTCCACCTGCCAAAGGGGAGCAAAAGGGAGAGAGAAAGAGTGGAAAACAGTTTAAATGAGAAGAGATGCGGAGCGCGTTTTAATTGCTTTGCCAGCGCCGTGGGCTTGCTGCTGCTGCACATCATGATCATGACACTAATGCCTAACCCACCTTTCTCAAGTAACGTGATATTTTATCGCCGTGCTCCCATGCATTCACCCAGCCCTTGGCCGTGTTACAGTCGAGGGCGCGGGGGGCGCCGCCAAAGCTGCTACCGCCGCCGGCGTCGCTGTTGCTGCTGCTGTTGGCGCCATCGCTGGCCGTCGAGGCCGCCGCTTGGGCGGCCACCATTAGCGTTTGACTGCGTCGCTGCACATTGTTCCTGAATTGATCCGGCTTCTTGCGCAATATCTTGTTGAACGCCTCCACCAGCACAAAGACCGCATCGTACATGAGCGCCGCCTGCGCCTGTGTTGGTGGCAAAGCAGGATTATTTAGTATGTGTGTGTGTGTGTGTTTCTGTGTGCGTTGCTTTCATTTGCTGGCACTTAATGAGTGTATTACACGCTGTTTTTCACAATTTTCCCCGTCATTGGCACTGTCTTTTATTATTATTTATTTGAGTGGGTGTTAAATGTGCTGAGGGGATTAGGAATTTATTATGACGCCGAAATTAAGACGATTTTTGGCGGGCGCGAATTCCGGTACCCCCAAGGTTGCTTAGCAAGCTTTAACAGTGTGCTGTTAAGCGGCAGCTATCGTGCCATTTGTCGAAAATATCGAGATCGATAGGTTCGTTTTCGGCAGTTTCGAAGCCGTATTTATGATAAATAATAAAAGAAAAAATACCTGCTTTATTTAGTAATTATTATTTTAAGTTCACCTGTGTATTAACGTTAAGCCACCACGTCGATAATAGTTCACTTCAACAGGTTGTCTTTGGCTCTCTGTTAAGTTAACAGCATTGCTCTCGAACGCTGCTTACATTAATTAATACATGCTGCTGTACACTGCATTCGAGGTGTGCATCGTAGTTCAGTTGAACGAATGATTCGTTCACTTGGTACATTGTTAATAATATTCCCACTGCTAAATTAGTTTGATAATAAATAAATAACAATAATCATCGCGGTTGCAAAAATACAAAATTTATTTTGCTCCACCAGTTGATTTAATTATGAAATCCAACTGTTTATAAATCAAACAACAAAACATATATTAAAACAAATACTGCTTACGTAATTAATTATGTTGTAACTGAAAATAAAATGCATTAAACGAAAATTGTACATATACGAATATCAATGACAGACAGAATTTAAAGAGCGATGAACTTTAATCAAATCGTAGTTCGTTCGTTTTGCCAAATGAGTAGCTCATTAAACTAATTCAAAACCGTGCGATGCATCTCTATAATAAGAGAGAATAAGAAGAATAAGAAATGTGAAAAAGACGCCACGCTTGCGTCCATTTTTTTTTTTTTTTTTGTATGTTGTGTTTTGTTATTTAAATAAAGTGTGTTGCTATTAAAGGCCGTAAAATGTTTAAACGAATTATATTGTATGTATTATATTATGGCTTAAAGAGCTGTAAAGCGTGTTAATTGTGCTAGTGGCGTTTAATTGGCGCGCGGTGAATAAGTGCGAAGTCGTGTGAGAAGGAAAGCCAAAAAGAGCGCGGAAATTTCTTTAGCGGAAATTAATTGGTGTGCAATTTTTATGTTTTCTCTTTCTTCTTTTTTTTTTTTTCTTTTTTTGAAAGTGAAATGAAATCAAATGCAATAAATTTATGTGAAAATGTCGAAAATTGGTTTTGGCTTTAAGTAGGGAATAGAATATGTTTTTCTATTCACCGTTATAAGTGTATGTGATGAGTGCGTGATTGCATGGAGCAGAAAGAGAAAGAGAGCTAACACAAGTCAAATAAACAAATAAGTATTGTCAAAGAGAGCAACAACAGAGGGAATGGTAAGAGAGGGGGGAGGGGTATACAACTAACATTTAAGCGCCACAAAGTGAAATCTTTGTCAACAAGGATAATGCCAAGGAAATACAAATATAAACAGCACGCAAACTAAACCAACTGTCGAGTGTTTGTGTCTGTGTGTGCGTTCGCTAAGCATGACAAGGACACACGCACATACACACACACACACATGTATGCGTATTTGCCTTTGCCTTTGACTGAAAGTTGCTGCTGAACTATGTAAAAAGTGAAATCTGTCGCCCATTTTCCTGTTTGTGTTGCTATTTGCCCGCACACAGTTAGCGCAAGAAAGAGAGAGAAAGATGGAGGACAGATAGAGTGCAAAACTATGCTACAGTGACTGGGTCACTGTGACTGACAAATTTGATTTCACTGAATAACGGTAGTCACAGGCTTAGTGTCACAGAATTTTGGCAACTGTCTGGCTAATAATATTAGTCACAGGTCGTCACAGTCACAGTCCTGTGTTAATAGAAACAGTCGAAATTTTACAGTTGGTTCAATATAAAAAGTCGATGATTTTGACAGTCAATTCGAAAATATTAGTCACAGTCCCAAAATTGTTGTGCATGAAAAGTAACAGTGTAAAACAGTCAGTGTAATATTATGATATTTACAGTCACAGTTATATAATATTAGTGACAATTACATATGTAATATTGTAATCTTCAAACAGTCAGTCCAATATAAATGGTCATGTTCTGTTACAGTCACAGTCTTATAATATTAGTCACAGTTCTATATGAATACCTATTGACAGTGGCAGTCTAATATTAAATATAAATTAAATAAATAAATATTATAAATTATCTTGATAAAATTACCTAAAAGCTAAAGTTTTAAATTCCTACTGTAAATATATTGTATATATATATATATACATCATATTTATATATATTAATCACAGTTCGCATCGTGACTGAAATAAGCAAAAACAGCGCTCATCTCTAAGCCCAGCGGTAAACATTAAATGCCAGCAAATATTTAACAGCTAGCAGCAATGACAATGCTGCTCCTCCTTTCGACTGCTAGCAGCAGTCGCACTTTGGTCTATAGAACTTTACCGAAATCGATTCACGGCCAGCGCCGACGCTCGTCTGTGGGTCGAGGCGTTTCCAGCTGTCATAGAAGTCGCGCACCAGGCGACGATTTGTGTCAACAATGCGAAATCCGGTAATGTTGAGGACGCCAAACTCGGTCACCTCGCTTTCCCAGCGATCGTCCATGACCTGCAATGGCCGCAATGCAAAATTGCTGTTGCAACAACAACAACAACAACAACACTTACCAATCCACTCAATAGATAGTGATAGGTGCGACGGCCCAAACGCATATCACGGACATGCTTAATCAGTATTTGCTTGGCCATTTCGGTGGGGCAGTCGAGAACGATGTATTTGTTGGTGAAGCGTCCGATTTGCTCCAGCGTATGCAGAAACTCAATGGCCATGCTGACATTCGAGATGCGCTTGACCAGCTCCACTTGAAAGGACTCGTTGCCGGGCTTCAGGCTCTGGTAGATTTGTTGCAGACGCAGCAAGCCTGCAAAACAGAAACAGAATGGCCCAAAATGTTACAAAACCTGTGTTAGCCCGGTCAAAGTGGGTGGTCCTTAATTAACTGCATGGTGCCTATTATCGGCTTATAAAGCCAACCCAGTTGGACTATGTGCCGGTTTAATCGAATATTAATGAGGCAAACTGTGAAAAGAGGCAGCTTTAAATTACTGTAGAAATTAGTAACTAATTTGGGAGTTAAATTAAATTTAAATTATAATTTAAGAAATTTTATTCAGTTTCGAGGAAAAAGGATTTAATATTTTGTTAAGAAAATCAGTTATAAAATTGGCAATTTTTTGATATATTTTTGTGTTCAATATTTAAACTTACAAATTCTTCGAAAAAAATATATTTTTAGATGCAAATGTAGAATCGAATTTAGGGAAAATTCATGACCAAAATTGTATTATAACTTAAGTTTATAATACATAAAATCTACAAATTAAATCTCAAATTAAATTAAAATAATGCTTAAATACATCAACTAACTCTTGCTTCTATTCAGAAAAAGAATGTGCCACAGTAAGTTTCGAGACAAACACTGTGAAGCAAGCTAATTAATTCGAAAATTCATGAAAGCGAATGAACGGATACACATACGCCGTGTATCTCAGGGATACACATACGCCACGTATCTGACAGATGCACAGGAGAACAGAGAACAGAGAACAGAGAACTCGCATAGTTCCGCCTAAAGCAATGCCAACTCGGGGCAGCTTTTCATTCGCAGGCCACACAACAGTCCGCCAACTGGCAGGCAACCCTACACCAAAACCGACCCCTTTTGTCCACATCCGCGTCGCCCCCTGGCCGTGGCATTATCATTGGCCTTGTGTGTCGGAGATTTCATTGCGAGCGCAATTTGCATTTGTGCTTATTGAGTTATCTCTCTTGCAACTAACTGCACTTGCCGTTGCAGTTGAACTGCAGAGCTGAACTGAATCGTTCCGACTTTGATTCAATTGAACTAATTTGTGCGAACTGACCGAGGGAATAAGTTTCTATTTAATTTCTCATTTAAGCCATTTGGGTTTTAATATCGTTCGTTAAGTAATAAGTTTTTTTTCCAGTAGTTCATTTTCGTTCAGTAGTTCATTTGAGTCGCGAATCAGTTACTTGTCTATTTATGTTTGAACTCAGCTTATTATTTCTTGATAAGTTTTTTTTTCTTCGAACACAAACGCAATTGAAAGACTAAAAGCAAATGAAACTTAAATGGGAAACCAATATAAAAAATTTGAATATTTAGTAAATAGGAACCAGTGAATCACTTAGGTAAATTGAACTAGAAAATACAGCACTAAAACACAGCTGCCACGGACACCCCCCCGCGGGTCCGAAAGCTTGACGATTCAATGCGCTGGAAGAGCTCAAAAGAACGGACAGACAGACGGTTAGACGGTCGGACATTCAGACAGATAGAAGCGCAGATGATTTGTATGACAGCTACGCAACGTACAAAAATCGTTGCGTCTCTCTCTCACTCACTCACTCTCTCGCTCTCTCTCTCTCGGGCAGTCTCCTTCATTTGCCTGTCGTCTCGCTCGTCGCCTTTTGAATGTCGCTGCAGCTTGAATGCGCCTTCAATTTATGTTTGCGGATAAAATGGGATTTGCTTTGGCTTTCGCAATGCCAGCTCCGACCGCTCTATCGGGCGTTACGGCTAACGCGCCCATTGCTGCCGTTGCTGCTGCTGCTGCTGCTCACGGCTAAAGCACACTCCATACATATCCAATTTGTTGTTGTTTTGATTTACACTATCCCCTCTCAATGCCAGCATGAAGTATTTCAATACCCTGTATGCAATTGATGTGTTTTAGGAGTTGTTTTCTATCCAAAAGGAGCTCACAAATATAAGTTTATAGAATTTTGAATTATGATTGTAATTTAATACAGGGTATTTGCGGATGAAGCATTAGTTTACGAAATCAGAAACCTTATTTTGAATGCAAAAGACACTTTATATTAAAAGTTTTCGATTCTCAAATATCTAAAGTGCTTTTTAAGGTATTTACAGGGTATATAGGGGTTAAGTACCTTGCTATTTTAGCTTTTTAACTTAATCTAAAATTCTCGACACGTTCATACGATTATGTTTACACACCTCACATAGACTTCAGAGACTTTCGTTGTCCACAGGGTATCTACCAGTCGAGTGTTTAATACATATTTAGCAGTAAATAACAATCGAATGCTTATATAAATAATGTAGAAACCAATATATTAGAAATACTCAAAACATGAGTACAGGGTATGCACTAGTCATGCACTTTATATGTTTGCTCTAAAATATTCTTATTTTTTCACACATTTTTGCACACTTGTATTAACCAATCAAATGTAAATCGCATAGTTAATATATCACATTTTATTACAGGGTATATGCTAGTCGCATACTTATTGCCTTTAACGCATACTTCGGAATAGGACCAATTTTTTTTGCGTTGCACTAGTGCAATAAATTTTGTGCTTTGCCTTTTATACAATTTCATTTGCTGTTGCTTTTGATACTACTACCCCATATCCCCGCCCAGCTCGCTCCACCCACTCCGCACTTCTATCTATGCGCTGCCCACTCCAAACTCAATCGGCGGGGTAACACCCCCTCAGCGCGCGCCCCCCCCCTGTTTCGTTCTAGTATTTCTATAGTCCTCACGCTTGGCTTGCCTTTGGATTTGAGTTTTGGGTTTTGTGTTTTTCGATTTGAGATTTGTCGTTTGGATTTGGAGCATGTGTGCGTGTGTGTGTGTGTGTGTGCGAATACTGAGAGTGTAATTGAGTAGCGTGCTGCGCTGCGAGTTGGGCTTTTGTTTTATTTCATTTTTGATATGAAAACATTTGCGACGGCCTCATCGCCCAACCGCCCCACAGAACAACCGCACATAATATGTATGTCTCCAAATTGATGGCTCGAAATTGGCTTCTGTCTTGATTTCGTTTTTGTTTTGTCTTTCTTCTCTTATTTCATATCGTTTTTATACCTCCTACTCATTCATTACGCTTGTTATGGGGTATATTATTTATTTGATTGTTGATTACCATCAAAAGTCAATGGATTATTTTTCTTTAAAGTTTTTTTTTAACCATGTTGATGAATATAAATTTTTGCCTTGATCAGAAACCAAAGTTAACCAACACTCTTTCCGTTATTGGGAAATATATACTTTTTGATCTCTCAGATTTTATTTTATTTGGTTTTCTTTCTATTCTTTCGATTTTCCCAATTGACCAATTCTAAAAATATTTTCTACAACAAAATTCAATTTGATCAATATTTAGGTATATTTTTAAAAAGTCTTTTATTTTACTGCTATTTTACTTACAGGGTATCTCCTTATCTGTCAAATATAACCGAAAAACTTTTACTTTATTTTTTTTCGCTCTCGCTTCGAATCGTTTTTCTTGTTGTCCTGTTGTCGTGGCCGCCGCCTTTTGTCTTGTGCGTATGTGACGTATTTCCGTTTTGTGTTTATTGTTTTATTTTGGGCCTGTGGCCTGTCGCATTGTTTTCTTTTTTGTTTATGTTACGAATTTAATTTACAATTATATTTATTTTTTTTTTATGACCATCTGGGCAAATTCAATTCTTTTTCAAGCACAAATTCGCAATAGCAAATTCATTGAAATTGAATTTTTAAAACGCCAACAGATAAACTTGTATCTCTTAGGTATATATATATCTCGCTCAAGTATCTGTTGTGGCTTCCTATACAATATTAAAACAGCTGCCATATCCGACTACCGCTTTCACTCTCTCTCTCTCTTTTACACTATCTATCTTTTTCCATTCACCGACAGCTTGTTTATTTGACGCTCAGGCCAAAAACTTCTCTATTTTCACTCACACACGAAAAGTAAACAAGACAATTTGTTATGTTAAACAAAAGTTAGTTTTGCGGAAATGAAGTTTTCCTCCCATCGGTAGTGACACTCACACACACACACACAACACACACACACCCAACAGCAACTATACAGATACAGTCAGGTTTCATAAAACACATAAGACATCACACACTAACAACTAAAACATTTGCTTACATATTTTATGCCTTAACAAATGCGAGAGATAATGGAATTATTATAAGCAAGTTTTGCATACCAAATTTCTAAGGCAGACTTTTCGAATACATATGTGTGTGTGTGTGTGTGTATATTTGAATTTGTATAAAATTAAGATAGCTTTAAAATATTGGCGAATAACATTGACTTTATATATGTACATAGTTTACATAGTTTTCTGGAAACTTTTATGTTCAAAACATTAACACCAAAGCTATTATTCGATCCCAAAAAAACCTTTTAAAATTCGTTTGCAAATTTGAGTTATTTTAAAACTGTATTTCAAATATATCTAACTATATCAGACAGCTGTATATATATGTATAAAATTCTAAAATTCTTTTGTGTTTTTTATCTGAGCACAATTTAATTTTCATAATTTTCTTATCCGCAATCTCATCATTTTTCTGAGCATAAAAAGTAACCTGGAAACGTAATTATTTCAATTTACTTATTTATTTTTTTTTGTTTTTATTATTTTATTTTATTTTCAAGTAACGTAGAAACTAAAGTTTTTTCTGTAATTTATTCTCTTTTATTTTTAGGCCATAAATAATTGATATTAACGTGTGCAACAGAATTGCCCCAAACTATATTCAAAGGTAAGTGGCACGTATTAACTCTTCATCAACGTTACCTGGAAACTTAATCCCTTTAAATCAATTATTTATGAATCTATCTATATATATATATATATATATATATGANAGCTTAAAGACAATCTTAGATGCTTAACTCTTAAAACGGAAACGCCTTCCTCCTTCCGCCCCCAACCGCTTTTCGTATTCAGCTTGTTATGGCCTTCACTTGTTCGCTTGTTGTGTTATCAGAAACTTTGTTGGCTTAATTACTTTCGTAGATAGCAGGGAGAAAATGTGCGTGTGTAGTGTGGGCGTGGCGCTTGGCGCTTGGCAGGCGAGTGATAAGGACAGGCTGCCTTATGCGCATATGTTTCCAATGGCTCTGACAGCAGGCGGCTTCAAAAGTATCAAATAACATGAAAGTGAAATCCCTGTAAAAGCCCATTATGGTTAAATTAATGGCAAACAGTATAACAGGCTGTCAGCCAGTCAGCCTAGTCCTGATCGAATCCTGCCAACTCGCCGCATACGATAATATTACGCAGTTTATGCAAATTATACAGATTTTTTTTTATTATGTCATTCACAGTCGGAAAGACGAATAATAAGACGCAATGCATTCGCTTATTATTATTCATGATGCCACCTACAATCAGATTTCTGTTTCAGATTTTTATGCACACGTACCACAATTCCGAAAGAGATGAATATAATAGACAAGAGCCATACTCAAGCCGCATATAACCCATATTCGTGTATTATGTCCATTTAAGGTGTAATTTACATACCTTAAAAAAGGTAAATGTAGAATACAGTAAACATTTTATATAAGCAACTAACACAAAAATATTTTTTAAAAAGTAAATTTCTAATTCTATTTTGTTAATCAATGAAATTTTGTAAACAAAAAAGTTGAATTGGAATGTTGCTTATATAAAATGTTTAATTAAGGAATACCCTAGTTAGTTGGGTCTATGAGTTATTATGATTATTAAGATGCAATAATTAAATGAGAATATTTTCGCTGTTTTTCCAAGGAATGAAGTTCAAAGTCAAACAAATATGCCTTAAAATGTATCTGGCGAGTGTATAGAAGTATCTTAGTTATTATCTTACTTATTTGATTAATATAAAAAATATATAGCATACGCTATATTTTATTAGTTTATAATGCCCAGCCTGCTCACTCTATTACTACAGGGTATGCAAATAGATTTGTGTACATTTGATTTTTGGCCTCTTCTAATATTCAAAGGCAATCAATGACAATCAATCTATAAATAAAAGGATTTGCATAAATCTGCAGTTGCCCCCCACCAGCATTGATTAGGTAGCCGGTTTGAGGATTTAGTACCTGTTGGTCGGATGTTTAATAAAATATTTAGAAAGTCTCTGGGCGAACATTTTGATCACTCGACTGCCAGAGAAAAGAAACGGAGACAGATATAAGGACTGAGGCTGAGATAGCGGCAGCAGGCACAAAAACAAAAACTCATTACCCAGCCTGCCAGATGAGCTGGCAATTTTCGTGTGTCCTTTCTAACCAGGCGACAAATGCAAATGCCGCATGCCAGTGCTAACTGCTCCCTCCGTTGTCCTTGTCCCTTTCAGTGCCCGTGTCCTGCGTAATAAATTTCGTGTGAAAGCAAACAACAATGCGCAAAATGCCTACGCCCTATCCTGACAGGACTCATTCTTTTTGCCACTCCCCCCCCCGCCCTTTCAGCTACCGCACGGACGCCCAGGAAACACGAGACACATACATATATTATGAGGCAGGGTGTGCGTGTGCCTGGCAATGTGCTAAAAAATAAGTGAGACATTTATTTTCATTGCAGACTCTTGATTGCATGTTTTTAATATCAAATCAGCAGACGAAAATATCTTTGGCAAATTTATCTCTAATTTGGCTATTTTGGATCGCTGCTTGTGTGATATTTTTTTTCTATTTTTTTTTTGTAGGTATTCAAATAACGGAATCTGTAACATTTTATTAAATTGTTTCGCAAAGAACATGAAAAACAAATAAAAAAAATATGCACTTGAAATATTAATGACGAAATCTGATAAGCAGATAGAAAATGAATACTCGAAATAGAACAGCAAATAATTCACTTGAAAATAGATAAATCACAAAATGGAATTTTAATCTCTTAATTCAATAGAAATTGAACTAAATTTTCAACAGCAAAATAGTGGATAATATATTTAAATCCTAAAAAAAATAAATCAAAAATTTGATGAATTATAAATAATAATAGAAAAAAAATATATATAAAATAATATATAAATAAGAAAAAGTCTTTTAGAAAAACACTTGGGAATATATTGCTGGCTAAATAGCTGCAGGCACACACACACACACTTATACTCGAAAGGTTCATAGACTAACAATACAAAAGCCATAATCTTATAGCCAAAATTAAAATGGGTGTACGCCAATTTCGCAAGTCCGGGTCGTAAATACAAGCGACAATAAACCCATAAGCTGGCGGGCATATCCGCATGAATTAGGGCGCGATGCCTCCCAAAAACAAAAAAGAAATAAAGAGCATATAGAAAATATTGTGGGTGAGCTAACATAGAGTGGCTATTAGTATTTGCTATTGTTGTTGTTGTTGTTGTTGTTGTTGTTGTGGTGATTGCTTTAGCGCTGCCAATGGCCATAAATAGTTTTTTTTTTGTTTTTGTGCTGGTAGAAAGGGGAGGTCACAAGGCGAAAAATGTTTCTCCAATTTCTGTGTAATAAACTCGTTTGCGTGGCGCAAATAAACACAGAAGAAGCAGCAGCAGCAGAAGAAGAAGAAAAACCGAAGACGAGAATCAACGATTTCGTATATAAACAGTTGCCAGAGCCACATGCCACATGCGGGCTAGCCAAGCAACCAGCCAACCAGCTAGCCAAAAACAAAAGCCGTTAACTTGCGTCGCCGCTACGTGCCAAGCAGCCGCTGAGAATTCCAATACCCTTAAAGCCCACCCCCCGCCCCGTTCGAGGCTGAGTTGAGCTCACACGCCGGTTGTGTGTAAACATGGCCATAAACTGAAGAGCTACAATTATTGTAGAAAAATGAAAGGCGTCGCCTTTGGCCAAAAAGCAGAACAAACAAAATCTCTATTTTGACTTATTTTAAAACAGATAAAGATATGAGGGTCACCAAGCAATATTTAGATTTATGAAAGGCAATAAGAAAGGCAAAACTGTTATATAAAACAATTGGGGTATGCCCAATATGAGCCATAAGATTTTCACAAATATATATTAAAAAAACAAAAAAAATTATAATAAAAAATGTATAAATCGTTGGATTAAAAGTCGTAAAATAAATAAGAAAGGCTTTGTGATATTTTAGTATGATTATCATATGGGTCAAACTATTCTATATTATATTGATATTAAATTATTAACTTTGTAATTCAAATTCTGTTTGACTCGTTTTGAATATTATTTTATAAAATTCCATTTGATTTGTTATTTATCTTTATTATTATTCTATCAAGTAGTTTAACACGCAAATATTTACATTGTACACAATTGAAATCTCAAGTTTGGCCAACAAAGACACGAATGAGTGTACCCACCGCAAATGAATATTCATTTCTCACACCTGCGTGCTAAATCGGATTGTTTGTTATGCTTGAAATTGATTGAGTGCCATATTTCCATAGAGAAGCCTAGTCAAACAACTTAAAACAAACAAAACGCCTTAAAGCACACAATCACACACACCCACCCACACAAAAACACACACTCACTCACTCACTCACTCACTCAAGCACTCATACACTCATACACTCAACGCTAACACTCACTGTGGCCAAATTGATTGAGTGCTCTTGCGCGAAAACCATAAAAAGATTTTCACGTGGCATTCATTAATAATAATAATGCAGACGACGGCCAGTTGTCTATCCGTCTGACCTGTCACTCTCGCA
>SCDT01001292.1:0-25062 GCA_004143765.1 Drosophila melanica
TCGCATAGGAGCGTAATCCAAGCAAGCCGGCGGCAAGTAGAGCTGAAGCTCAGCTGGCAGGATAATGGATTATATACAGGCAAAGTGTTTAATGTTGTCCTTTCTGTGCGTACTGAGCGCGGCCAGCGCCGAAGGCGAAATAATATATCGCATTGATCCCTTGGGTAAGCAGCATCTGATTGAGTCAAACTCATTCAAATCAAATCATATGTTAATTAAACATCCGCATCGCAATTAAAGGCTTATTATTAATACAGCGGGTTAATTGGGTAAGGATAACGTGAGCGAAATGATAAATTAGCAGCAGCAAATAGCGCAGCATAAAATTTCATTTCCATTTAGTATGTTAATAAAATTTCACAAATACGAAACAACTCCAGGATAAGGATAACATGTCGCAATATCCTGTCGTGCCCGCCAACTCGCCTGTGCCACAAATATAACTGGCATTTCCCTAAGGTCCTTAAATCTATTCTATTTACATACAACGCAAGCACATGCCAACTGAATATAAATTCCAAAGATACTTACACGCGATGTCTACCATATATACACATACATGCATATATCCTCTACACTTACGACTGCCTTGCATATTTAAGACTTCAGATTTAAAAATTCTGTATGTTGCGACTAGCTCTTCAAAAGGTAATTCGGTTCCGGCGCCCAGCTTCATCTAATGCGCATACAAATGCGCCGCATGGGCAAATATCTCATTGCCCATCAGATAAAACAAACGCTCGGCGCGAGCACATAAAATTTATGCCCTCAATTACGCAAAGTAATGTCTGCCTCGAGAATTTCAGAGTACTCCATCCAGCTTGTCGCTGATGTGTTGACGAACAACAAACTTTACAATTCGACGCAGTGCATCCAAATGTGTGGAATCTGTTGTTGTTCCGGCAGATTTAGGATTGACGCCTGCGACAGCAATGCGAAAAGCGAGTTAAATAATCATAGATTTTTCTCTGTTTGTATGTGTTCTTATGCTCGTTATACATATACATATATGACTTACTTTCCCCATAGGACTTCATGTCCAGGGTCCGGCGCAGTCAGCTGTCCAGCCGGGCTTTCAGTTGCTCAGCCATCCATATATGACAAAACAGGTTCATAAATTTTGTTTTTGTTTCCGCCGAGCTGCTGAGCTTAAAGACGGTAAAGCAGCGGACGGATGGAAATGTGCAAAGGTTTTCACAAAGTATTAAAAAAGCTCGTAAAATGTCATAAACTTTTGTTTCTTTAGGATTAGACCGGGGTCCACTACAAAACCCGAGTTGTAAACAAAGTCGACGTCAGCGAAAAGGGAAAATATTATGTCTACATTTTACCATTTACTTTTATTCTTTTCGCTTTTGTGTTCTTCCCTGCACTTTATGAATGACTTATTTCCGCCGAGTTCTAAATTTTCAGACAACATCATACCTCAGATTTAGACCTCGTGATTACAGTTCACAATTGCATTTCAGAAATGAGCACCATTTTATTAATTTAATATTTCCATTAGCAATGAGGCCGTTTTAACGCACAATTATTGTTTCTATTATGGCGCAGAGCTTGGCTCTGATTTTCCTATTGGTCACATTTGGACTTTTACGACCCGAAACTGTTTCACAACCGACAATATTTGGTCTGCTCAAATACGGATGAGGAGTATTAGGTTTCATTTAATTAGATTTATTTGTGGAGCACACAGAATTGACTGGCCGCCTGGCATAACAGATACATATCATATTTTATTGGCTTGGGACGCCAGGACTTGAATGCCGCATGGCCAATTCGGCCCCGGGGTCCTGCTCAATAGCATCGACAGTGGCAAATTCCCATTTATTAAACAAGGCAAATGGGACAATAAAATATGAATGTTAGTGGAGGCAGTCCCAGAAAGAAATCAACACAATTTTGCATGAACATCGGAAAAAGGCAAACACGACAACGGCAACTTCAAAGCGGCAAGTGCGAAGCCCGTTCGAACAAGGGCACAGTTGAGTCGAGTCCTGACCCGGGATCGAGCTGGAGCCCGAGTGGAATCCAAGTACATGGGAATAAATCAAAACAAATCAATTTCTTCTGCGCCATTGACTCAGCCGCTCCCGACGACAGTTACTTCGTTTTTCTGCTTTGCTCCGCGTCGAATCCAAAGCATTCAATCGTGCATTGGCTGTCCCAATGCTGCGACTTGAATGTTGACAGTGCGGACCCAGGGGAAGGGGGTGCCTTCGGGTGCGAGAGGGCAGCGTATAGCAAATAGAAGTGACGACTAAATTGGGACTACGCAGTGGCTGCCAGCACACAAGCAGCTCCATTGAGATTTGCAAATCGTCAAAAGTAAAACAAATTGTCGATGTGCTCACACAGATAAATTTTGCGCAGGACGATAGAACTTATTCATATGTGCACACACATATCTTATAACTATCTCATCCATGGCAACCTATCTGTAATTTACAACAATCTGCAGTCAGCGCTTATGGCTGAAATGTGGAGCTGAAGCGAATTTCATCGTAAATATGATCCCGAGTTCACTAGAACAGAATACGCAAATATTTCTGGGAAAATATTTTTCGCTCAAGCTGCTTAACTTGTGGAGAAATCAATTGAATCGCTTTCCTTTATAGTAGCTGGTAGTGGATCTATAGGGTATAGAAAATATTGTATTCGATACATACTTCTAGAAAGGAGGATTGAGCCCAGGAGCTAATATAGATTACAAATGGATTAGAGATGCCTCAATTCAGTAATTTTCTCACCATTAAAATAGGTTTAAGGTTTCGAGCATGGCATCATCGGTCACAAGTGGGCAAAAGTATCTGTAAATGCATTTATTTTTTGTTGTTTGCTTTTTCCACTTGATAATTCTGTCAGATGGAGGCCAACGAGCCGTGCACTTAACACGTTTGAGTGCGTTTAGAAACCAGAACCAGATTATTTTAAACCCTCATGCTAAGTTTCCTTTAAAGTGCTATGGTAAACACATTGGTTTTCGATTTTATTGGCCGCAGAAATACATTTCATAAAAGGTAATGGGCCAGATTTTCAACTTCGTACCTGTATTTGCCGTCAGAAGCATTGTGGACTAGATTTAATTCAATGTGCTGACACAATCTTGCACACATACAAGCATTTATATAAATATTCAATCGTTATCTTCTTTCAACCAAGCGCTCAGTTTGCAGGATTGTACTTCTGGGCTCGTGGAGTCGAGTATGAGGGGAGCCCATATATTTAAATTATTCATAAGTATGTAAAACGATGCGGTGCACATGAGCAAAACAAACACATATACTAGCAATACACCTACAACACACAGATATATGTATATATGAAGTTGAGAATGTAATGTTGGTGCTCAAAACAAATTTCATGCCCGACAGTTTTCCGTCACGACACTCCCTAAAATCCCATCCGCTCGGAAGGCCCGTAAAACGGCCGGCCTTTAAGAGCGCCTGCTACCGGCATCTGTCTGGAGCGCTTTCAATTTCAAATCAAATAAAAAGTTTCATGCAACCGCTCAAAAAGTGCGGCATCATCCAACTACTGGCCAGCAAATGGAGACACGAGTGCTTAAGTATTCTATATATACACATATAGTACATACATATGTACATCCATGCACAATGACTGTTCTGGGGCAAACCGCAAGGTCAAAGGGACTTTTGCTTCTTCTTCTTTTATTTTTTTTTATTGTATTTTCAATTTAAACAACCCTCTGAAAATACTTTCACTTTAAAAGGTAAACTTTTTCAACGCTGTTATATTTTGGATTGGGCACGGACAGGCGGGTGATTCGGGTTTTTATGGCGAGTGGAAAGCGAACTTTTATTTGGATTCGCTTCATGCCAAAGTGATTCGATTGCCGAAGTCAAATGGCACCAATAAAAACTTCAGAGACCTTCGCTTCCGACCAGCAACGGCCAACACATTCAGCCAAGGACTAGCGGAACCATTTGGAAGTTTCCCCTAGACCAGCGCCCCAGCTGTAAAGTCATAACAATTAATTTAATGTACCGCCAGCTGGCACAAGTGTACAATATCAGAGATATGAACATCGGGACGGGTGCTTTGAATGCACGGCAAATGAGAACTAAATAAGAATTATGGAATTTAATCTACAAATATGACAATTTAGAGAAGTAGTGATTTATACACCTCTATCAATCCATCTTGATGCTGGCAGATAGATGAGCACAGTCACGGTCAAATGATGTGGCCCACGTGCATCCGTGCGATAGGCGAATGGGCGGTCAAACTATGGTCTTGAAATTTATTGTCACTGGGCGGTGCTCTGCCATTTGGCTGTTTGGCCAAAGGCCAGCCAACGGACTCTCCGTGATTATTCGTATTATTATACATACTATATAAGCATATATGTATATACAATGTATATGCGTATATATATGTGGAAATAATTACGAGCTGCGCTGTGTGCTCATGTTGCCAGAAGCGAAAATACACCATTTAAATATAATTTATGGCTTGCAATATAAATCAGTCGGCAGTCCGGCGGCTGGTAGTCGCCCGCATTGGGCTGCAATATCCTCAATCTAAGTGTCTTTTCCATCCGCATTCTCGCATTCTTGCCACCTCGTGCCGGCTGTCACGCCCCTGCCATGGGCAGTCATCAAAAACAACAAAACCAATTCGCACGCGCCGCTCCCCAAACTCATTTGAGATAAAATGCCAAGCGAGAAATGAACGGTAACGGCTAAATTATATTTCATGCCTGACCAGCTTCCCCCCTTTGGATCCGAATATACCGCACTCCCAAAAGTTTCGGTATTTAAATTGCTCGGCCGATAGATTGGCGTTTTCATTTAGTTTTTTGGCTAATTTGGAAAATCGTCAGAAATTGATGCATTGCCAAATTTAATTAAAAATCCATATCCATATACATGGCCTACATTGGGGCAAGGATATAATATATATGTACATAAATGCTCATACATAATGTACCTCACTTAACGTCTATATATATTTGCATTGTCCCTCCCGCAACTAAGCTGTACCTTCAGGCAAAGGTACAAACAACAGAATCGAGAGTACAAAAATATTTTCCAAGAATTTTGTATAATTTCACACTGTGGCAGCTGGAACAATGGAGCGCTAAAAATGTGCACTTCGCGCGTAGCTTGAAGTTTGAAAACGCATTTTTAACGCCTCGCTCCGGCTAGACTGGCCTGTTTGGCAGAGTGGTGCTGCCCCCACTTTGTTGGCATACCCTGCGCCACCTTGCGCATAGCTGCGCTGGGGCTCAAATGTTTTTTCTAGGTCTGGCCGGTTAGCTCAGCGGATTGTGGCGAGTGCTCGCCGCATGGACTCTCTAATCGCCTTCCCTCTTGCCACTCCATGGAATTCGTTTAAAAGGCAATGAAAAATACTGAAAGGCGGCGTGCTGTCAGTTTTAATTTAGACCGTTATAAACCACAGAACTTAGGCACTTCAGGTACAACTGGGTTACATGAATAATTCATAAATTACCACAAATTGCATTAAATTGAGCGCCGCATGTAATTTAATTGCTGATATTTTATAGCAAAGGGCGTCGATTTTTTTTTAAATTTAATTAAAAATTTATCAGTGTCCACTTGCATTACTGTAAATTAAATAATAAATAATTATAAACGTAATCAAATTAATTTTAATTTTAATGAAATTATTCCCGTCTCATCTTTTTTATGTATCTCGCCGAATGTCAATGAAAATGAATATATATATCTCCGTGCATCCACGCCACGTATTGCCAACAGCACTTTTATCGGCCACACTGCGCACATATCAGAAGGCGGCCTGTGATACGGATCAGGTGGTAATTGCTTGCCCGCGCGGCACCAGCATTTCAATTGAATTTGCCCAGTACAACAAGTTCGTGTCAAAAGGTAAGTGTTGTTCTCTCCCTCCCCCTCTCTCGCTCTCTCTCGCTTTTTCTCTGTCTCTGGAGAGCCATCCTCGAGCCATTTATTCTTAACACGTCTGCCATTTCGCGCTTTATGTTCCCTCCACTCGTTCAGATGGCTACAGCATCGAGGAGTTGTGTCCCATCTCTGGCACCGTTAAGCCCGAGATTCGGAGCAAAGCCAAGTACTTGCTGCGAGGCTCTATTTTTGGGTCTACCTCGCAAAAAGTGCCCGCCAATCGATATGTGAACGGGGGCTTTGTCCTTCCAATGGATGTACCAACAAGCAGCACCAACAACCCAAGCGCAACCATCACCGAATCTTCCGCTCAAAAAAGCGAAAGTTCTTCTGAAAACTGCATGTGGCCAAATGCACTTCAGGTAAGAAAACACCTTTAACAGCATTTTTATCAAAAAATCTTGTGATTAATGTGACCATGAAGAGTGTTGGGTACGAAAAAAAAAAAAAACAAACAAATTTGAGGCAAGCAGATAGATAGCTTTGAGTACAATGACCACGCTATGGTTGAGAACTTAAGAGCATTAGGAGGCAAAAGTAAGTGGAATGTGAAAATCATAAAAAGCTTTTTCTTAAAGTGGACATAGCAATTTAGAACGCTTACCACAGTAAGCCTTGAATTATGCAGCCACAAATGTATTATAACTTAATGGCAATTGAGATTGTGTTACTCACAATTTCTTTGAACTTGGCCAGTTTGTAATTGTTGAGAAAATGCGGTGTGTAAATATTTCTTTGATTCTGTTAAAGCTAACATTTATCAGTTAACTCTGAATGTCGTTTTAAATTCCAGTTGTGCTCCTACAAAGGGAAAGGAAATGCGTTTATCCGCATTCCAAATGACGCTTCCAATTCATTAAACATTTCTGTTGCCTTTTCCGACATTTGCTGGCATCCTTTGAACCCAAAAAAAGCAAAGTCGACAACATCGAGTGAAATGAATTTAAATTTGAAGCAACTTCAACAATGGAGAGAAAACAATACAAGACAGTTAAATTCATTTCATTTCGTTTTTAATGTTCGTTAAAACTGACAGTAGGGCTACATATAGGGTCCAAATGAACAGCATGCGGACCGTTGAGAGACGCTCGCAAAAACATTGACGAAGGCCAAAAGTTGCCTTTGTGTCAAGCTAAGTCAATGCCTTGTCTGGCATGTCGGCCTACCCGCTGTGTTGGCCAAGATGCCAGTGCCCCACGTCCCATGGGGTATCATTAGGCCGAGTAGCAGTCCCAAAACTTTCTGCTCGACAGCGCCAACATGGCGCTAAAAATGGCTACCGCAGCAAATAATTTCTCGCATCGTTTTTGTCTCCATTTCCCGCCATTGTTCGACGAACTGTTTTTGTTGTTCATCGCTCGCTGTTTTTCTGCCCCTCGTCCCCCTCTTTTCCCTTCATTTCTCACTCTGGCTCAGTTTCTCTGCAGGGTGTTGTTGTCACTGTCGCTGTCGTTGTTATTAAATTTTGTGACGACTCCTCCAATGGCTGCCAGTGCCAACCAAATCTAAACCTGCTGTCAGTCGGCTAGTCCCAGTCCGCCTGTCTCTCCGACATTTCGTCCGTTCGTCCGTCTGCCTCTATTCTCCGTCAGATCCATCCTCTACGGCCCGTGCTGTCAACACAAGATAGTGAAAAATAACTTGAAAATAAACAGTTTACATTCTCGCTGGGGATTACGAGCATTCGTGTGATATGCGCCGCTACCCGTAGACATTTTGTGTTGGCCTGGAACTGGACGTGTCTGTCCGTTGGCTGAAAAAACTAAATAGAACGTTAAACAAAGCAGAACATCCAACATAATTCTGTGAAAAATGCACACCGTTAGCAACAATGCAGCTCTTGATTGTGGACATGCCAAGCATATGATGGACAACATGTTGTATACGTATTATAACGTCCAACGTGGATAAACACTGTTTGAATATTACCTTTCTATAAGCAAGGCCAATTTAAAGTTTTGTTCTTAATGCGAGTAAACTTGATTATGTTGAATTCAACTTTCAGAGAATCGAATAAAATGAAATGAAATCAAGGGACTTTAAAACTGACATTTTTACCTCATATTTCATAAGTTGATTGCCCTTTTAGCTAAGAATGGTTTTGTCAAGTTTATCATTTCCAACTACAACATAACTAATATATAAAATAATAATAAAAAGAACAGCTCAAACACAACTGGAAACACTTCAATTACATTTTTAATGCAAATATTTTATTTCAATTTGTAAAAGTTTACAATTTCCGACCAGTTCCTGAACTCGTTCACTTTTCAGCTTCTTCTGTTTGCACACCAATGCGACAAGTACAACAAAAAGGGATTAAAAAAAAAAAAATAAGAAAATTGAAAAACTAAATTGCAACTGATTTTTCGTTCTGTTCTCCCACCTTTGCTCCCTGCTTACAGTACTCCTTGCTGCAGACTGTGGTGGAGGCCTGTCAGAAGAAGAAGCACTGCAAGTTTCACGGCTCCCCCCAGTTCTATGGACTGGGCGCCAGCGGAGTGGGCGACTCATCCGGAACCAGCAGCTATCACAGCAGCACGGCCAGCTCCAATGCAATCAGTAACGACCCCTGCCCCAAGCGCAGGAAAATCGTCGAGGTCGCCTACAAATGTCGCCCATGTAAGTCAGCAGCTGCAGCGCAAGTTTTGTTTAATTTGGCTGAATTTATTGGGCGTACAATGGGACACGTAAAATGGCTAACAAATTTCGTATACTACAAGCACAACGGCAGCGCAAACTGACCTGAACAATCTCGACTGCCGGAATCGACACATAAACGTCCAGCCGAATGAGTTGAACGAGAGTTGGCTTCATCCGGACTTTGGCTTTTCGTTGGGGTTGAGGCTGCGCGCTGTATATATGTGTGCGCGGCAAAAAGGTCCTCGTCCTCTGGCATGACCTGAAGCATACAGTGCCGATATTTTGCCAAACAAGTACTATGGAAACTGATGCACACAGGCACATCTATAGGGACTGGCAATGGCCCAGACACCCAGACAGCCAACCAGTTTAGCGAGCTGTTGTGCGTTCCAAAAATCCACTCAGGTGGAATGGAGGCAACAGCACTCGGGCGGGTTTCGACTAGTCCGTTAGCACTAAACAGCAGTTGATGGGCTGGGGCCCATAGCATGCCCAGCTGCCAGGGGCAAGGAAGCGTATCGAACGCGAACCGGCTGAACGGCAGCCCTGTGGCAGTACTAGTCCAATCGCATTTGCACGTGCTTTGTACAACTTGAAAAAACATCGACGATACAAAATTAAGTTTCCGCGCAGCACGGCACATGGCCCCCAAGCTAAGGTCTTTCGGGTTTTTGGATAGCTTCAAATTGCAGCAAATGCTCTGGCCCATTGTCGAACGAATATACATATATATATATAGTGTATTTGGGATTCAGCGCTGTTGCTGAGGCTAAAGTTAACAAAATAACGCGAAGAGCATGAACTGAATGAACCCGTGACTTCCAATTACAAAGTTCGGAATCATTGATTATCTTAATCAGTGTAACATTATCATGGCAACTGAATACATCATTTTTGGAGAAACCGTATAGAAATAAAGCATTCCCTGCGATAATGAGACTAAATTATCTTTTATGATAAAAGGAAATTAGATATTTCTTTGTTTTCTATAGATAAATAGACGAAGCCCATAAAAGTAATGTTGTTCGATGCGTTGTATTTTTGCAGACGAGTTTCGCAGCAAGGTTGCCTGCCACAACGATGTCGCCCAGCTGGAATGTAACCCGTACTCGCGCATTGCTGTTTACAGTGCCAGCTTCGGACGCACGGAATATGAGAGCATTCAGTGTCCACAGCCGCAAGGCGTCCGCGAGGAAAGTAAGTATTGTGGGGGGAGGGCTGGCTAAGCTGCGGCTAAACCGTGGATTGCATCAATCAAGCAGCAGTCCCAGCAATGCCCGCTGCTACAACTCTGCTCTATCTCCTTTAATAGCATGCCTTGCCTCGTTCGCCACGGAGACTGTGATGCAAATTTGCCATGGACGAAGGCGCTGCAACTTGGCCGCTGATGCGAATACCTTTGGCACACCTTGTCAGCCGAACTCGCGAATGTATTTGAAGGTTGTTTACACATGCGGTAAGTAGGTCGTGGGTAAAATCAAAGGGCGTTTGGTCCTGCCACTCAGAATGATTTAGGGCGCGCCTTTGTTAGCGCTTCACATCCATCGCATCGCATCGCATCCCATCGCGCGTCAGGGCGCAAGATTGATGCCTGGTGCTTGGCGTCCGACCCTCCGTTACCGGTGACTGGGCCACATGATTTATGTTGCTCGTTTGGGCGCTCTATGTCTTTGTTCCACAGTGCCGAAGCAAGTGCTAAAGGAGAGTAACGAGTCAGAAGTGGAGGCTGATGAAACGGAGGACTTTGAGGGCGACATCAACGACCTGTACGATGATGAGCTCATCTACAAGGAGTCGGAGGCCATACCCAAGCTATATAGCAATACGACCAAAACAGCGCATGCCAACGGAACCAACGGCGCCGGAATCAGTGCCAACTCCAATCCAGAGGGCATTCACACGGTAACCAACGGCTCACTGGACGCAGACGCGGATGGAAGTGGAGTCAATCCTGTGATGACACACAGCGCAGACTTAAGTCTGGAGGGTAGGTCCCTTCCGAATTGACCTAAACGTTAGGCTACATTTGCAATAATAGAAAACACAAGGGGCTGTGAATGCCGGGGGCTTCTTGAAAATCAGTCTTGAAATGTAGGCATAATCCTTGTCACAAAGGACGTCGCAGATATTTTGCGAATGCCAAAACTTATTCACAAACAAACAAGCTTTAAAGTCAACTTAAATTCTATTTGAAAAGAGAAGGAGCCGAGCTTACGTTGTCCTTATTATGCAAATCCTTGGCTCAACTTGGCTCAACGAATGAATTTCTTTGTATTAATATACGACATTTCCTAACTCCATTTTCATTTTCATGTTGTGCTCCACAGACGACCAACAGCGTCTCTATTTGTATTTGTTAATTATTGGAGCGGTCGGTGTCCTCTTCTCCATTGTCATTGTGGCCACGCGCCTCGTGCTGCAGAAGCGTCGGATGGCCAGCGACACGCATTCAAACTCTTCGACCAAGGGAGGCGCCTCTGGAGGCCTGGGCGATGAGACGACCATTCCAAGCGGTTTTAACGACACCATTTCCGAGATAGATGCCGACATTGACCTTACCACTTCCATACCAGTGCCCAGCGTGTCAAAGAACGAGGTGCGTAGCATTGCTCATCCCCACTCAGCAATCAACGTCAATGCCATCTGTCATCTGACACTGCAGAACTACATCACTTACGCGCCTGCCAGCAGCTTGTATGCCAGTATAGCACCCAGCCAGTTAAACACAGTTGGCGGACCCTGCACAGCGTCTGGTCTGATTCCTAACCCCATGTTGTTGGGTGCGCGGCAATCGCCGGACCTTATCGGAATTTCACCCAGCACTTATGTAGCCGCAGGCAGTGCTGGCAACGCACCTGCTGGCCAGGGACCAATGGCGAGCATTCTGGCACCAGCTATTGTAATTGGCGCGAATGGTCCCGGTGGAGCTCTGCCCGGCAGTAGTGGCATAAGTAAGTATCTTCATCAGGCTCCGTATTAATCTAGTCAGTGTGACCTGTTGAATCATGTTTTTGCAACCTTGTCGAATCGTGATTTTGCAGACACTATGGTACCCTTAACATCTCTGACCCAGTACACAACGGCGCCCACTCTTCGCAGTGGGTACATCATAAACGCCGAGGGCATGGGCGTGCTGCAGCGGCCAAGCAACACTCCGACACCACCATCCTCTCTGGCTGGTGGCTCTCCAGCGCATCCCCCGGCACAACAGGCGCCGACCACATCGCCACTGGCTATGACAACGCTAAGTCATGTGCCTGCCCCAGGCACATCAACGTTGCGTCGTACCAAACCGGCCACGACGGCTATGCTCCATCCTCAGCTTTCCTATGATGGTACGGCTCCGCGTACTCTTTCGACTGGTTTACCCGTAAGCTCACAGTTTTATTACGGATGACCAAGCACCGGGGACTGTGAGCCTCACGTGTATACCACAGCCATTAACGTGACCTCCCCTAGCGTCCATAGTACTAGGCAGAGTGCGACAGGTAACCAGTCAGACCTTCCGATTGCCTCTGTTGCAGACGCTGGTCATGTGCCGGCATCCAAGCCCTAGCCACAAGCCGACAATGGCCCAGCAGTACCCTTGGCCACTTCCAGCAAAAACGACAATACAAATCTACAGGGGAATGAGTTAAGCTCGGATACCTCCTGCCAAAATCGCAAACAACAGTAGCAACAGCACTAACAATTCCAACAGGTGTGCGCGGAGTAAATGACTCACTGAGTTGAAAGGAAAATGGCTGATGGCCTGTTTTTAAAATATATGTGTCTACATAGATGTATAATTGGACGAGCTTCGTGTAGTTGTAACTTACTGAAATGTGAAATGGACGCATACTTGCAAAGTCCAAGGTCGGTTCTCAGTAGGGCTCCAGCAAATTAAGAAGTTAAGATAGATCAATTTGTAGGTTAAGCATTAAAATGTTTGTCTGCGCAGAGTTCCTTGTGTGAATGAATGGTTAAACTAAATAATTGCATATTGTATTCACTCCCGTACCATTGGAATTTGGTTTCTGCCATAAATCCTTTTCTAAAATATTTAATTACCCAATTATTTTCATGGCAACCGAACGTAATTAACACAAGTTAGAGGCTGCTCCAGTTTAACGGTGAACAGCCAAGCGCAAGTCATGGGGCCCTATGGGATACAATCATGTTGTTCAACCTTACAAATGAAAACAAATTGCGTGAGGCTCATTTAATGTTATCAATATTGTAAACGCACGCATAAATAATATAAGCACAAATCCCATGCATAGATAGCAAAAACCAACTCAAGAGCAACGACAACAATAAACACACACATACATCAAGGATGCAAAGCAACAGTAAAGTACCTAAAGTCGGTGGCAAAGGAAAAATTAATGGATTGCCTGTGCCGAGCAATGGGATGCGTTGCGAGCCCCAAATATGTACAGAGATGTACGCGTATTTGTATTTTTGTGCATTCACCCCCCATAAATTTCATGATTCTTCCACTTCCTGCCGAAAAGCATCTTCATAATTGTCCGCACCTATCTGAGTTCGACTCACGCGTGGGCGACAGAAGGCAGCTATAGCTTATGTGTGTGTGCATGTGTGTGTGTGTGTGTGTGTCTGTACGCATAGTACAAACGCTTTATTGGGAGGGTTAGCATAGAGGACAGGATTTGTTGTAGGATTTGGCGCCATAACTCAACCACAGTGCACAACTTGTCGTATGAGCGATTTTGCGTATATGCATAATTCAGTTCTGTGTATTTCGGATAAACGCGCTACAAATGGATGAGCGTAATTAATATCCGGTCCGATGCTCTGCCTGGGGTACAGAAACTGACTGGCCAGCAAGTTAATGGATTGCTCCTGCGTGCCAAGGTGCGTAGGTCTCTGCTACCTACATACTACCTACATAGCTAGATGTAAATATTTTAAGCCTGTGAGATGTATGTGAGTGATTACAATGCTGCTGCAGACAACGTTTACATAGTATTATCTTTTTTAGTTGCCGATCTATATACGCACTAATACATACTCTCTAAGTATATGTATTCAATGCGTTAAGTGTTTTTGGTTTCGGTTAATCTAGTCATCTTTCTTCTCTCTGTTAAAGTTGACGTTATTGTTTCAAATGTCAAGTGCCTTCCTAACTAGCATTTAAGTATGAACTTTCATAAAAGTTGGAGTGCATCCAATCAACGTGTATATAAGCAGTACTATATAAATATATCCGATATGCAAACAATATTATAATAACACGATTCACGTTTTAAAATAGCTACCCGTCCCCCAATTAGCCAAATATGTAAATAAGATATATAGCAAAAATACAGAGAACAATTAAGCAAACAAATAGAACGAACAGATGGCCACAATTAAAGAACAGTTGCATCTAAAATGACCGTCACGGAAACGAAAACAAAAACTCTCTTCATCAACTAGCGGATTGTTTGCATGGGTGTTTCAATCCGGTGGTCCTCTGCATGCTGTAGTCTTAACGGTTCGTGAATAGGATAGGATAGGATTGGAGTGTCTCAATTAATGCATAAGGATTACACATGTTCACAATAGCAAGGATATAAACTATATGTACATAAAATATTCGTGTTACGCTAAAATTTAGTAAACGAGCTCTGCTTAATGCATTATAAATAAAGTATAATCGCGAAGACGAAAAGTTCGGGAAATCGGTAATAATAATAAAAAAAAATCTTAATATAAATCATTGAATATACCAATAGATGTATTAATTAAAGACCCAACGGCATTACGTTTAGGTACTGCATTAAAAATATAAAAATAATGTGCGGAATGTTAATAGAAACCAAAGCATAGAATGTTTCTATTCAAACTACAACTGTGAATATCATTTTGTTCTAGTTTAAAAATTATGTATTGTACCTTTTGTATGTTTCATTTCAATAAATTCATAGTTCATGAATAAAATACTAACTGAAAAATCTAAAACCCGCTGTTTTTTAATGGAAAATTTGAATGTAAAAGTTAGTTCTGATAATTATCTGCCTCAATTTCAGCAGTGCTTATGGCACTCGCAGTGGCTTATTCGGCGCCGCAGCAGCCTAAATCCCCTAAAATATTTGGTTGTGTTAATGGCTTTGTTCTAGATAATCAAACTTAGTATACGAATCTATGTTAAGCAGGCAATCCAAATGAGTTAGCGAAGGGGAAGCGTGTACGCCGTGCGATTAGTTAATATTTGTACGGATTCGAATTAACGAAGCGTGAGTGAAATTTTCTGAAACTCGCAAGTACATGTCTCTCCATGGTAAAGACAACGGAGCGCGGCCAAACGTGCCAGCAACTATGCGAAATCCGCCTCAGCTGCGCGAGGAGGAAGAAACCGGCAGCCGAGTGAACAGTTTGATTAAATTTGTTACCAGCGAAAATTTATGGGTGCGCCATGAGCTTTGGCTGCTAATTGGTTTATAAATTAGAATTTCAACGGTACATTAAGCCAGCCATCTCAACCAAATAAACCCACAACACTTTCACCATAGTAATCAATATTTATTGTGAGCCAGCAACAGCGGCAATAACAACAACAAAAATAACAAAACCATTGCTGTATTGGGTGGTAATAAGCTGCCAAGTGCCGGGCGTCTATGGAAAATCTGCAAATAAACTAAATTAAGATAGCTTAACTTCAACTACTGGCTTCTTTCTTAACGAGCCTGAATCGGAGGAGGTGAATGCAATATTTGTAATTATTACTAAACAAAACAGCTATATTTGATTGGTATTCGAAAAACTATTCACTGAACATTTTTATATGCATGCATTTATTACATGCATTCTCTTCAGAAAAACTGTGAATATTTGGTTATATTTTGAAGAATTTTTGCATTGAGAAATACAAAAGTTTCAAGTCTACTCAACAAGTAAATTATTCACAGCGTTGTTTGAGTTATTAAACAAAATGCTTAAAGAAGCTATAGTTATATATAGAAACATTTTGAGTACATTGCTTAACCGACGGTTATAGATGACGTAGTTCTTTCTTGTCATTCTCTGACCACTCTAAGCGCGACAGTCTCGTAAGAACTCGCCACCCTATAGCAGAAAGTATTTTCTGCAATCTAATTAAGGATAATGTTACAAGCATTATTAATTAATTTGTGGCAATCAAGGCAATCATGCCCGGTCACACTCTGTGCTCTACAGTTCATTAGCCACGTTTGCAACTGCTTCGCTTTATTTTCCCTTAACCAACAGCTTTCGTGTCACCTGAGTGTCACCTGATGCGGTAATTACTTTCGGTTGCATGTGCTCTGATTGTACGCGTTGGTGGAAAGTTCCGTTGCGTGATGTCATTCTTAAGGTTTTGTCCAAAAGCTGTGCGCAATTTATGTCGACCTTCTTTTTTTTACCAAAATTGCTAAAATGTAAAACTGTTGCATGGCTGGTCGATGAGCACTTAGCCACTTACTGGCTGACCAACGTCAACAGCTACTTGGCCGTATGTAGCAGAGAGTGTCTGCTAAGTGGGGCTCAACACGACCACACGATGTTTACGATGTCGACAGGCAGGAAATTTGCCTGAAACACGCTGTGTTAATTACATTAATTTCTTTTTGGTATTTAACTTTTGTCTCTTTGTGTCCACCCGTGCGTTTGGTAATGTCAACTGCGCCCCCGGCACTTCACAAATTTTCGCATTGACGTGGAATGCCCTGTTGACTAACAAACACAGCTTGCCACAGCACACAAAAAGGAAGACAGAAGCAAAATACGTTGAAAGAATTTCATTATATCAACAACAGCAGTTGTAGTTGTTGCTGCCTTTGTCTCCCAGTCTCTGTGTACTTTAATATGTTCTTAAATGATAATCGATAATTCATAAAACACTTTCTCACACACGTGCGTGTCTGTGGGACAATATGTGTATGTGTTTGCATAAGTACTTTTAAGGCGCCTATCGCCCCCGCATGTCTATCAAAACTTATGATAATTTCCTTTCCTTTGTCAAACTTGTGGATAATAGAAAAAAAGTCAAGCAGCTTTTGGCAGAAACGGAAGCTCAGTAGAGATTCTTTCCATTTTTCGCATGACCGAGCCATTAAATCGATAATATTTAGTGTGACCTTCTCTTCTTCTTTCATTGAAAAAATGAGTACATATTTGTGGGCATGGATAATCTGAAAGGTGAAATGCTTACGAAGCAAAACAATGTATATTCTGTAGCATACTTTTGAGCGTTGTTCGCTAAATAAAGGTTTTAGATAAGTTCATAATATATATTGATCAATTAACAACTAAGAGTAAGGGTACTTACAGATTAATACCGCATGTCACAGGTATTGTTTTTCTTATGCAGGCCAAAAAATATTCTCATCTCTATATTGTCTAAAGCCTAACAATTAGAACTGTTTTTGTAAGCTTTTACATTAATTAAGATCCTAGGTTATCCCCAAAAGCCAGTAAGTGTGCCCATTCCAAAGAGTATGCAAATTAAGAAGAATAAAGTAAGTGAGTCTGTCAGAGACGACGGCCTGTATACTTGCACTTTATTCTCATCATTTTTTTACTTTCACCAGCATAGTGGAAAAATCTTGTCGAAAAAAAGAAGAACCATGAAAAATGGCAAGAGCTCAGCTGCAGAAGTTCGTTAGCCGGGTCTTTCGCGGCTAAAGCTAAGGCCCTGGCCGAAGCAGTCACTTGTGTTGTCCTTCGGTACATCTGAATAAAATATGAGTTGAAACCAAAGTGCTGGACGTTCTTTTGCAGCCAACCTCTGCCGGCCAGCACACTAAGCATCTGACTTTTTGAACAGCTCAAGCCAAAATTTTTCTGTTTACGCTTCGTGTTTGCATTTCATGTGCGCCACCGTTTGCCGCAAATTGAATGCTGTTCAAATAATTTATCTAATTTTTTACACACACTCTGTGTAAAAGTCTCTGTTTGCGGTTTTTCTGAAACTTAGTAACGAGTCAGCAGTTAACAGCAGCTCGAAGTGCTTTGTTTTTTTTTGTTTCTCTTTTATTCGCCTAACGTGGAAACGAGTCATATAAACGATATGTTTTTTGCCAACCTTTTTTGATAAATGCAAAGTATATATTTTATTATTTCATTTATACATTTATATATACATATATATTTCATTATAATATATGAAACGTGCCGATAAATATTATTTGACCAATTATAGTCGAAATTTTAATAAAATTCATCCCCCAAAAAATCAGATGTTTGCTGCCAAGGTCATGACCAAGGACCAACATTGTGAACAGCTTATTTAAGTATTTGATGAGGGTCAGATTTTTAAATAGAATATATGTTCATATATATAAGGCTAAGAATAGGTATTATGAATGCGAAAATTGGTCAACCAACAATAACAAAAGCTTATCTGGTATTCGCTCTTTCATATTAATAAACAAAGGATTCGTTGATACGGCGACAACTTAAAGGGTCATCACACATTATCCTTTTGTTAAATGCACGTAAAATGCAGTTTTCACTGTGCGTGAGAATTTATGACTGTTTTGTAGTCCGCAAGTAAATAGGCAAAGAACCCTGAACGCCTATTTAAAGTCATAGAACTTTTGCATCCTCGAGAATATAACAAATTACACATAATTAAACGCCTTTAACAAAACATATACGTATTTGAACAGGTTTAATGAAACAATGCTAAATATAATAAATAAACGAACAATAAAATATTTATTTCAAAATTATAAATTGTTAAATATTATTTTTCACTTGAAAAGGAATCAGTGTGCTCTAAAATATCAAAAATCCAAAATTTCTATGTTGCCAGTAACTTTTAATGAGTTAGAAATGTGGTTTTTCGATTTCAGAATTCCTGATTTCTCATCTAGAAAAAACTAAAAAAAAACTGAAACAATTATCGTTCTGCATCAAGCAAACTTCCATTTTGAGTGGGGCAGTGTTAAAGGAAAATTTGCCTGTATGAAGCCAAATGCATGTTCGTCCCTTTTAACAAAGCACTCGGCACCAGTCTTATGCTGACTTCACATCCTTCTGAATTTGGTTGAGCTTAGTTTTTGAGCTCTTTGACGATGGGCACTCGATTTTTGCTGCCAGAGGCAATTAGGAAAGTTTTGTGACGTTAAGGGCCCGGATCGCTTCAGACTGGGTTTTCAGACCGGCTAACTTTCATCCTGCTCAGCCAGCGGCAATGGCAATGCGTAATTTGGTCCATTGTACGCCGTCAAAGGCAAAAAAGCATTGTCCTGGAATAATGGAAAACCGCGAGTGCAATCGTTAGTACAAAGATGGCCAATCTAGACAAGCTCCGAATATGGCTGAGAAACTTTAACGGATGCAATTTGCTGCTTTAATATAATTAAAAGTGCAATACACAGGAAAGCGTACTGGGGCAAGGTCGCACCCAGCCACATATGCTCTTAATTTGTTTGCCGGAATAATTGCGCAAACTTCTTCATATGAACATATTAGTTGCACATGTTGGCAGCAAACGTCTGGAACGTCGAATGGCAGCAGTTCTGTTTGCCGTATCACGTTTTTGGTTCTGATTGGTTGCGACGTAGAACACATGCCCAGACACAGGGACAGCTTGACCTCGGATAATTACTTCAAATGACACAATAAGTTCCACGACTGGCAACTGTCTGTAGCATAATTAATAACGCAATCGTGACCCATCAATCGAATAGTGCTGCCTGCTTAGCCTTAACTCACATGCAGGACTCCGTGATTGTGTATGAATGGGTGTGTGTGAGTATGTGGGACATTACGTGAGTGCATTATTCATGAACTGCCTGTTAGATGTCTACGCCGTTGACAACTTGTCGTTGCCATAGTCGTGGCAGAGTCGCCAATTCACTCGACATCAGCCCCAAGCAAAAGCAGATTGAGTTAATCATCAGTTGACCGCAAACATAGACAGCGGCTAAGTGCAGACTAAATTCCCAGCCATGATGGCAATCAGTCAAAGTCATCAATCAAATTTGTGATGCTGGTGGCCAAATGAAATTTACTTGAGTTGCGCCACTCACGCCAGCCTGCCCATTGATTTTGTGTAGCGCCACACGTCGCACGTCCCAAGTCGGGAGAAGCAACAAATGCTCATCGAGTTATGGCTAACGATCACAGCTAAGCAGGGTATAATGTGGCAAGTCGGTGCTAACACATACATGCACGCACAGACACACATACATACACAGGCATAAAAGCGCTACAAGGCAATAAACACAAAATTGCGTATACGACATGTTGCAGCAGCATCAAGGACAGAGCATTGGCGCGCTGAGGCGCTACTCGAGCGGCAACTGTAAAAATCTCTTTTGAAATTCTACAATAAAAAATGTTCATTTCATACTCCGCACGGCTGCCGAATATGAGCCTCTGGCCCAGGAAAGAGGTCATATTATTTTGCTTTTATTAGTGTTTTTGTTTACATTTTATTGAATTTTCTTTTTGCCTTACATTTATGCCTGCAATGCAGAGTACGCACATTAAGCCCGGCGCCCAGTCGGCTGACATGAAGGTCAAAGCGGTCAAAATAATGTTTAGGCACCTTATGGCACCGCGTCAGCGATCAAAACTTCTCAAGAAAATCAAGTAATACGACTCCTGCGGGACGTTACGCATGCAGTGAAAACCAAAGCCAACGCTGTAAAGAAATATATGAGTTTGTGTACGATTAAAAATACGAGCATGAACATTTACAATCCGTGCAGTGCACAGCCTGTGAAAGTGCAGTTAAAGCAGATGCAGATGCATCCTTAAGGACAGAGTGTTGTGCTGTGGATGACGCAACGGCCCCAACCGAGAGTTCGACTCATTGTCGTCTTTTGGCAGAGCCAAAGCAATTAAGATTTCCATGCGATGCTGCTGCACGTGTGCAAGTGACTCTGTTTTAGTCAGAAATGCCACATGTAATTTGCATCCCAAAATTTGCACTGAAACTTGCTGATGCAGCAAATGAAACTTTGATTTGTAGCTCGGCTGTCCCGTTATACAAGCATGCACATTGGGGTTATGTCTGCCTGACAGTATCAGTTTGCGTGTGAGTGTGTGAATGTGAATGTGAGTTTACTCACGTAGATGCTGTCTAGTGCTTTAGCATGCCCTTGCCAAAAACATTTTAGTTAAGCTATTTAATTGGCAACTCATTAAATGAGACATGCCCTGTCTTCTTAACCAGAATGGTGGAAGCTGTTGGGAAGCTATGTTTATCTAACTTCGAATATCATCCGTAGTTTATATTTTGACACGCAGAAGCTTTGATTATGGAAAGAGCAATTGCAGAGTGTTTAATAATCGGTTTGCTAAAAATTTATATTTCTGTTTGTATTTAAGAAAATCGCTTCCATAAAGCTATTAAATTAAAGACACAAAATAAACAATGTTTAAAGTTAATTTAACGAAATTCGTATATATTCGGCAATGTTTACATTTGAGTNCGCTTCCATAAAGCTATTAAATTAAAGACACAAAATAAACAATGTTTAAAGTTAATTTAACGAAATTCGTATATATTCGGCAATGTTTACATTTGAGTTTTATCTTGGAACATTCGATTTGAATTATGTAGTTCAATCCAATTAAAACTGGACTTAAAGAGTTTACTATTAATTGATCCGAAAAGGTCAATCTCTTAAATTTCGAGTTTACCACATTGAACATTTTATTCTTGAGCAATGTATTTTATGAAATTAACATCCGCCTTTTAACAAACATTTCGATTGAGGAATAGTTCTTTTAATATAATTTCTTGTTTTACCATGACAACAAAATACAATTTATAGACCTAATTAAATTAACGTTTCGGAACATTTCTGCTATTGATTCATCAATGAAGCTTCTCAGAAACCACTCACAGGCCACTCACCCGCCTTCGCTAGTTGGACGAATGAATGTCACCATAATGTGTGACCGGAAAAAGTTTTCCTGCTGGTCAACTTTTCCAACGAGTTCGCTGTACATTGAAAGCCCAATAAAGTGACAAATTTGTGGTAAATCTACAAGAATATGAAATTAAATTAACATGGAACTGTTGCCCAACTTTATTGAGAGGCGCGCTAGAACAGAAAGTTGATGGACGGGCCAAGGCCTGCCTGATTAGAACTCATTTATCGCCGAGGGACAAACTGCTTCCCCCCCCTGTGCAAAACTTTTCAAAGATTTTTGGGCAAGGACCAATTTGATGGATGGTCTGTAGCGAAGATGTTCAGTGGAGGCCACCATATATATATATACATATTATATATACATGTATATATGAACATGTTTATTTACTTACATACACCAGGGCAAAATTTAATAAATTTTAAGGAATCAGAAACAGGAATCCGATTAAGTACGGCATAAAAAGTAATAAAGTGGTTTAGTAGGACTGTCAGATATCATGAGTTAATTGGCTTAAAACTCTTCTGTGTCATTATTTATAGCATGCCAATTAAAATAACTCAGATAGATATACATAGTATATATGCACGGACTAAGCCTTATATTGTCTAAGTTTTCCGATTACGTAAAAAACATAGCTGCTGGGCTATTGTACATTAGTTAGAAGCTGCAACTCTGGCAACGCTACCGCTGGCAAAAAGCACACAGTTACTTTAATGTATGGCAAGAGCTTAAAGCCTTACTCTCGTATATTAAGCAGACTCTGTGCTTGTCCTAATATTTAAAAATCTCGCATTTGACTCGATTTACTTGTAGCATTACGAGCTTGTCCAGGGATTTCTTCGTTCCGAATTTGGTGCTCGCAGTGCACTGAGGCCACTCGTTTCTAATAAAGACTTGAAGATATGCAACAGTCGTTTAGCATAACAATAGCGGCTCGCAGGCATTGTGAATATATTCATATGTTCACTGGCATACATAACAGAGTATGTGTAGTGAAATCTGCTAAAGCTGACCAATATGCAGGTGGCAAATATTGAACCCAACTAACGATGTAATATTCATTCAAATACAGTAAATTGTAAAAGTAAATATATATTCGCTTAATACGTAGGATAAGCTTGGTTGGCCAAAAACTCCGACTTTATTGTGTAAGCTTCCCGTCATAAACATGCACAAATGGGAGACACGATGGAGGCGGTCGGTTGTTGTCCTTTATTTGCATATTTTGTATGTCACACATTCATTTATTGCCTCGAAATCCTGCAGCGTTCATTTAACACATGCCGCGAATGCAAAGACCAGCAGCGGCATCAGCTCTTCACGAATAAATTGAATTGGCAATGCATTTCGTGCGTACATTCATTCACTGCGTCTCGACAATGTTGCGTTATTTTAATGAAATTCATTTTTGCTTCTACAAAAGAGATCACAAAAGACCAAATGACATTCAGAAATAGATTTTAAAAATAAAAAATACATATGAATGTGCGGAAATGCAAATGATGATGTGGATGGAAAATGGTTTCTGACTGAAAACGAACTAAAGTTCCGACCCGACCAGAGCTTTAAATAGCTTTCTGGCCGCATCCTCAGCAAATTTAGCTGGAAAAAAAATTGTTTGCGTCGGAAATCATTTTTGGTTTTATTTGCCTTACGATAAGGAATATGTCAATGCCAATAAAAGCGAATATAAAATTGTCATAAAAAGTATGACGAAATGTTTTCCCAAAATTTCATCAAGGTGCGTGCTTCTTTTAGCGTTGCCAGCAAATCAAATCAATAACGATGCCTCAGAGTTTTGGACGCCATGTCCAAGAGCATCACGGTGGTTTTTATGGTGCGCGTGGCACGGCATTAAAACCAACGTGCCGTATACGCAATAATTCAATTAAGTTTTGCACCACGGCACGCCTCGAGCTTTACGCAATCATAAAGCATCTAAATATAATTTGAATGCAGCTCTAAAAATGCACTAAAGCTCGATTTTGTACAGCCTTCAAGAGCCCTTTATATACAAAGTAAAAATTTTACAAATGGAATTTTATTTTATTTTATACTCGTTCACAAAATGAAACTAGTATATTGAATGTGTGCAATGTCTGTGCAAATGAACAGAACATAAAAGAGTATAACGCAGTCGCTAACGCCAGATTGCAGCGTTCTCACTTGTTTTTAATCTGAATTTTAAAATTGGTTTGTTTTTCATGAATTTGTATCTGTATATTTGCAGCAAATACTAAAAATCTATACATAGCATATGTATAATATACAAAAATGGTTTATATATTTGCTGATACTTTGCACGTTCGTTGAAGACACAAGCTGATCTACGTTGACGCCATTTGGAGACACCTTTATGAAAAATGGTTATTTGGACTTTTATGGGCTTCCCATTTGTTCCGCTCCCCTTCCGTTTCTGTGCTTATTATCATGGCACTCGAGCTAAAAGGTTAACAAAAAATTAAATAAATTAAAAAAAATTTATGTGCATTTCATGGCAGAAAGGAATGCGTGGTTACCTTTAGGGGCATTCTGCACCAACTATTTGGGTGCCTCACTCGCCAGAGTGAAAATAGTAATTTACATGCTCAAACTTTCACACCGATGAGCACAAAACACAAACAAGCAACGAGAACAGAAGAGGGGGCCAGGTTTGCACAGCTAAAAAAATATTCGCTTGCATATGCAGAAAACGTTTTCGAAAGACCTGCTCCAACTGAGCGACCCAGTGGAGGTGTCACTGCCGGCATTTGAAGGCTGAGGATGGTGCCGGCACGGCTGAGTTCCGCCGAGGCGGATGCCTGACACTGTGTGCATAATTCAGACGCGCGAAATTAGCAGCGTGCGCACTGAAAGCACCCAGCTGACACTGTCACAAATAAGTTCACACACGCACAACGATGCGCTTAAAGCGCCCTTTAAAATCCCATCAGATTCATTGGCATTAGCCTTGGATTATTTAGTGGTAGCTCCTATGTGTTCGGAAATTGCATTTTACAATTTTGAATTCACACTTGCGAGTGTGATTCCCGCTCTGATCTATTCAATGAATCTCGTTGTCCTCCCTTGCCACTTGAACAGAGGCAACTGCAACTGGGTTCATCAAAAGGGCAGCAGATGCGCTGCAAATGATGATGGCTGATGGCAACGGGGAAAGTGACTGACATGATTGCTGCCAAGCTGTCTCTCTCCCCGCCTCTCCCCACCATTCAGACAGCTGTGTCCTGTGTCCTATGTTCGCCGCAGCCCATTTGTTGCAGCTGGCAACGTTGCAGCTTCATAAAGGGGCAACCACAAGATATAGTTAGGTTGTAAATAATGCTTTTGAGATGTTTGAGAGTTTTGCCTTTGATGTGTCTGCTGTCAATCACACAATGCGCTGAAACACTGCGGTTTCCAACACTATTAAAGTGTGTCAAACCTTGGTCCTTGATCAGATTGACACATACACAATTAAGTCATATGAGGGTAATTATTTGTTAACTTACAACATACGAACAACATTTATATAAAACAAGTGAGACTGCTCTAGTCGGGACCGCCCGACTAGAAGATACCCTGAACCCAGGAATTAACACATACACACAAACTCTCGGCAGTTGATGAGTATTGAGCCTGTTAAAAATAAAAAATAAAATTTACTAATAATTACCAATAGAAAAATAAA